>VYZW01026787.1:3028-16279 GCA_013401315.1 Balaeniceps rex
GGGTTAATCCACGGCACAGGAGAACTTTTATTCAGTGATGTGCCAATTTGTTCTGTCTCTTTCCCCTACTATAATAAAAAGGTGGATTGTTCTGTATTGAGAAACATGACTGTCCTTTCAGTTGTCTGAGGCACAATGATCTAAGCTGCAGCCTTCTGTGTCAATTATTTCTCTATTTTCACCTATTATATTTGGTGGTGTTGCAAGCCTAAGACTTACTAAGGAAAATAATATAAAGCATTACTCCCCCAATAGCATATATATATTTGACCATCCAACATCCTCTCAGTTCACAGGGTTCAAAAGTTATTAATGTTTTCACTTAGCTGACACAGTAGCTACTGCTACATTTTAATAAGCACAGTAATTCAGACCGCTATAAATACTAATGATGACAGTAGCAAACAATCTATTTGCATTTGCATTTGAATGCTACCCTCAAACAAAACTGATAGTCCTTAGCAATATCCAGTACCATGAGACAGTTGAACAGATAGATAGATAGTTAGGTAGACAGATAGGTAGGTAGGCAGATAGATAGATAGATAGATAGCAAGCAAGCAAGCAAGCAACATCTCAGGCAAACATTAAGAATCACAGCTCTCAGTAAAACAGATCATAAATCAGTGAGTCAGCTGATAGTGAAAAAGTGAAACAGTGGAAGAAATTGCATTTTAAAAGACTGATAATTTCCTTTGATTTAATGTAGATTCTGGTTTCCTTATCCTTAGTGGTGCTGCAGCTATTGAGGCCAGGTACATCCAGTCAAATGAAGCAAAGCAAAGCGTAAATTACCCGTAGAGTTACAGCTCTTTAAGGGATCGTTATGGATACCTCTCTTACAACACAAAAAAACAAAATAGGCTGCTCTTACAATTCTGATTATAGATCAACAGATCTACATTCCTTATGTAGCAAAGAGACCAAAGAAAGGCAAAAGGTTAAACTCTGCATATAACATCCAAAAATACAGGTCCTCTTTAGTAAAAAATGTAGGATACAAGGTCTGCTGCAACCACTGGAGTTTCACAAAATGGAACATAATATTTTTCTCCTTTCCTTATTCAATTATTCAATTCACAGGGCTACCCTGGCCAGGCATTGGGAAGTGGATTTACCTCTCATGAGTAAGAAAAAAAATGTCAGAAGTGTTTTTATACTAATGTCCATGGCGTTCCTATAAAAAAAAATCACAGACACATGTATTTCGAAAAGAATGACTGATTCTCAGCTGTCATAGCTCCCTGCCAATGAATCTTCTGCCAGTGGAGAGATTGTTAAGCAAGTCAGAAGAATCTTATATAGATATTTCTGGAACAAAATTTATCAGACCCTTCAAACAAATATTTAATCTTTAATTAATATGTCAGTTTCCTTCAGGGAAATAGCTAGATGACGCATTTTAAAATAAATTTTTCATTTTGTATTTTCATAGAAATGTTTTTTGAACTGAAATGAGTTTTAATGGGTTTTTTTCAACTTAAAAAGTAAACATTGCAACAGATGTTCTGATTTTATTTTAGTTGAGTGAAATAAACATTGTTTTCTGTTCATGTCACATGATATTTCAAAATTCTGTAGGTTTGGTTATATTGTAGAATGGGAAAAAGTCATGTCTATGGAAATTCCCAGGGAAAAAAAAACCAAACTTATTTCACATTCAGCCTAACTAAGCAATTTCAGTGACTCATTTATTAGTCTTTCCTGAAGGTGGGAGAAGAAGGAAGGGGAGAACGGCAGGTTTCAGAAGTGCCCTTTGGTGTCACAACATCCCAATAAAACTCTTCAGACCTTAGTTAGAATTCTGGGCTTTCTAATTTTAAAAGGGGCAAGATGTTAAAATTCTTCTGCTTTCCTCCCATGTTTCTCTGCACATTAGGAAGATCATTAAAGTCTTTCAGTAAAAGATTAAGATTTTTTTTTCTCCATACCAGTCTGAAGTTTAGTCCTTTATATGATGTAAGTCAAACAAATATTTTCAGCTTAGGTTTTTCATTTTGCTCTAAATATCATACAAAAGGCCTTTTACCTTGCTTTTTTGTAGTCAGGAGAGACACTGCCTTTAGCAAAAAAATTTCAGTCTCTTTGAAGCATTCCTTCAATGCTTTGTGCCCCTCAATGTACAGTGGCTCGTCTTCTAGGCATTGGATCTTATTATAGTTTAATTTGTAACTACCTTTTTGATAAATCAATTAATTGGATGTTCTCAGATGTTTCCTAACATGTTTCCCAGACCAGATTACAGATCATTCTAGTAATTCCTCTCTGAACCATTTCCAATCTTTGCCCTTTTAAAACAGACTCCAAAAGTAGGCGGAGCTGTCTGACCACAATCTCAGAAACAGCATACAGAAAAAAAAAAAAAAAGAAAGAATTCCTGCATATCATGGCTTAACATTTTTCAGGCAGTGCCTCAAAGTGTGAGCATTTCTAATGGAACATGAGCTATGGTGTGGTGGTTAGGTATCAGCAGTGGTCTTGTAGTTCTCTTGTAAGATATAGTGAAGAGATTCACAAATCTTGAAATTTTACTCTTTCTATGTGCACCTTGTACCTGGTGTTTCTTCTATTTTCAGCACACATCCAGAAGAAAGGAATGCCTGAAGTACAGACAATCACTGCATTTTGCAAATATGGCAGCATCAAAGGAATTTCTCTAGTCTTTGTAAATTCTGCATAAAAATAACATCTCCTGGTGAGATTTTATTGATTTTCATTTTCTGAAAGGAGCTTACAAATTGCCCCATTGCATTCTGTGCCTCTCTAAACAATAAATGTACTGCTTTGGTTGACTTTACTGTACATGAAATGGATTCCTGTAATAAGACTAAAAGGCTAGGATGGAAACCAGTTACTTGTGAATGCCAAGAGAGTCTTGCTTTTTATAGCATTATGGTGATGGCAGTCTCAGTAGTCTCTCTGTTTAAACACCAAAAAACTTAGGAAATCCTTGAGTTTGGGATTATTTTCTCATAGCATTGGTTATAAAATGAAGATCTAGACCTGTAATAAGATTTTGAACATCCCTAAAGCAAATTTCCTTCATTTTTGGAGATATGTGATTTACTTTAATTAGCTGGAAACAAAGCATAGCAAAACCTTTGGCAAAATTTCTTCGCATTACTGAAAAAACAAACTTGGTGCTTTTTTTTGCCTACTTGGTCGATTTAATTTGTCATATTTCAGTTTCTTTAGAATGATATAGTATAATTTTCAGATGCAGAGGCAGACCTGACTTTTATGCTTATCCAGCTTCTACATCTTTGCTGTGTGTTTAAATTCTCTTCGAGAGAATTTGAAAATAAGCCTGAACATAACACCATTTTGAGTAATTCTTTTATGGTACAGCTAACTGCTCCTTAATGTCACTTCTGAAACAGAAATGCTTAAAAAATGAAATCAGTTTACACAAAAAATGTCAAGTAGTCAGTGCTGTAGGAAACATTGCGACTTCTTAAGACTACAACACTTAATTCTTTTGAAGCAATTCTCTCAACCTCTACAAGCTATTTCATCAGGTAAGACATTTATTTGTGTTTGAATTGGCAAATGCAGTCACCCAGATAATTAAGTAGCTGAAAATTATCGATCTGTCAGGCATAATATGGTCAATGTCAGAAATGTTTACTAGAGTAACGTTAATATTAATACTTTCTATTCCCTTGTAAAATTATTTGGTTGGGTCTTAAGACCACATCTCTTTCCAATAATCTTCAAAGATTCAATAGAATCTTAGTTCCTTCTATTTGTGAGGAGTAAGGCAACTTAAAAATGTTTACTACAAGTTTATTTTTGAAGCCTGTAAAAATATCCCTTGAGATATACTCAGCATGATACTGTAATATCTGTCATGATCAGCCTGGTCCTGAATTTCACAATAAGTTTGCAAAAGATATAGTAGCATTAATTAAGAGTCTGTGGCCACAATGAACATTTAGAGCCATTAAGACAGACACATCAAAATACTGGTATGAATATTTCTTTCTACACAGTGTACCAGCAAAGATATTTGTAGTGCTAGTTTGGCATGACACCATAGATATAGCACATTTTGATCACTAGAAATAAATTTGAACCTTCATGGTGAAACAATGAAAGCAACAGCAAACATTCTTTGCTTTTAGCAGGGATATGTCTTGTGCCTTTTCATTGCAAAATCAGATTACCAGTTATTTACAGAAGTAATGTTTCAAAACTGCTAATTTGGGTCAGATAGACCAAGCAGTTTTTCCAATTGATTTATTTCTGTTATACATTCTTTCTCTCTGCATTTCTGCATTATCATGAACTGTACGACATCCAGCACCATCATTCTATAGGTTGGCACCCAAATGGTTCTAGTCATTTCAAGTAAGGATTATATTTGCACCTGCTGGACTCTATCTATAAAATCCCAAGCGATATAAAGAAGGCAAATAGCTGATGATTGTTCACAGTCTTATTAACTACAAGAACTAAGGAGTGGTAAAAAAGCTCAAGGTGCTGGTTCAGAAGAAAGAGAAGGAAGCTGTTCTTTATGTAATTAAACTGTGGAGCTCCTTGCCAAAGACCGCATGCTAAAAAAACACAGAAGCTCAAGCAGTACCTGGCTTAAATCATGGAAAAAGATCTGTGGCGGGATATTAAGTATGAAAACATCCCCATTGAGACAGAATGTCCCTGAACTGCAATTTGTTTGAGACTAGAGGAATAGTCTGGGGAACTATTACTGCATACTTGTGCTTATATTTTTTCCTAGACCTGCACTGTGGACCATTGTCAGAGAGTCATGATACTGAACTAAATAAACTTTTAGTGTGAACAGGAGCCCATTTTGGTTTTCTTATGTAACAACAATATCACCTGGCACCTATAGCTCTAGTTTTACTTCTTTTTACTTGAGGTAAGACTACTGGAAAAAAGAATAAATCAAAATTATTTAAATTTAATTAATTATTAACATTACTTAAAATTAACATGTCAGATACATTAATGTCCTTTAAATACACTGTTGCAGAGTTTTATTTGCATGTAGGTGGCTGAGGAATGATTTTTGCCTATTTGATTTTTACCCCTTCTGATTTCACCTTTTTTTTAAAATCAATTTGTATAATTTCTTGCTGACTGTTTCTCTCAATGCATAGATGTCTTTCCATTTTTTTCCCCAACAATGGAGCTGTAGGTTTACTTGCCTTATTACTGAGTCATTCCACAGAAAGTTCATGTCTGTGCAAAGGATAAAGTCTTTCTTTTAAAAAATGCATTTAACAAGTAGCAATAACAGCTACAAGTTACCAGAACAAAAGCTTCATTAGCCGCCTTTGTCTGCAAACTTTCTATGGTTGGAATGTCTGTCTTCTATGCAAATGACTGTATGAAGACTCAGGATTTTTTCAAAGACTTCATTATTTTTGTTATAGGCTAAGAATTAATATAAATTTTAGTGAAATATTCATGTCTCCAACTGCATTATAGGCTTGTACATCCAAAATATAGACACTAGAAATGACTGTGTCCTCATTAATCTGATGTTTAACACTATAAGCTCCTGATTTCACTATAACCTACATTTTCACTAGAGCCCTCCTCCCAATATTGATATGTGAGGTCTCTTAAGTGTGACAAATTCAGCACCCAACACATGCCTCAGTCCTGTTTGTCATTCACAAACTAAGCATCTCTTCTGCCTAACTCACATCTAATGTCTGAACTAACAAGTATACTCTGAGCACACCTACTTCCACACAGACATAGAGAAGAAGAAAAGTCAGTGACAGTGACTGTTTTTTGTATCCCAGTACAACTTTGTATATAGATGACTTCAGTTTACATTTCTGGTCAGGAATAGACTACTCAGACTAGAGATTCTGGCAATTACCGACCTGTCAGCCTCACCTCTGTGCCTGGCAAGATCTGCTAAAGCACATGGAGGACAGGGAGGTGATTCGAGACAGCCAGCATGGCTTCACCAAGGGCAAGTCCTGCCTGACTAACCTGGTGGCTTTCTATGATGGAGTAACAGCATCAGTGGACAAGGGAAAACCAATGGCTGTCATCTATCTGGACTTCCAAAAAGCCTTCAACACGGTCCCCCACAACATCCTTCTCTCTAAATTGGAGAGATATGGATTTGATGGGTGGACTGTTCGGTGGATAAGGAACTGGTTGGATGGTCGCAAACAGAGGGTACTGGTCAACGGCTCTGTGTCCAAATGGAGACTGCTAACAAGTGGTGTTCCTCAGGGATCCGTACTGGGACCAGTGCTGTTTAATATTTTCATCAACGACATAGACAGCAAGATCGAGTGCACCCTCAGCAAGTTTGCAGATGACACCAAGCTGAGTGGTGCAGTTGACACGCCTGAGGGACGGGATGTCATCCAAAGGGACCTGGACAGGCTGGAGAGGTGGGCCTGTGCAAACCTCATGAGGTTCAACAAGGCCAAGTGCAAGGTCCTGCACCTGGGTCGGGGCAACCCCCGATATCAATACAGGCTGGGAGATGAGGGGATTGAGAGCAGCCCTGCGGAGAAGGACTTGGGGGTACTGGTGGATGAAAAGCTGGACATGAGCCAGCAGTGTGCGCTTGCAGCCCAGAAGGCCAACCGTATCCTGGGCTGCATCAAAAGAAGCGTGGCCAGCAGGTCGAGGGAGGTGATTCTGCCCCTCTACTCGGCTCTGGTGAGACCCCACCTGGAGTACTGCGTCCAGCTCTGGAGCCCTCAGCACAAGAAGGACATGGAGCTGTTGGAGCGGGTCCAGAAGAGGGCCACAAAAATGATCCGAGGGCTGGAGCACCTCTCCTATGAGGACAGGCTGAGAGAGTTGGGGCTGTTCATCCTGGAGAAGAGAAGGCTACGGGGAGACCTTCTTGCGGCTTTTCAGTACTTAAAGGGGGCCTATAGGAAAGATGGGGACAGTCTTTTTAGCAAGGCCTGTTGTGACAGGACAAGGACTAATGGTTTTAAACTAAAGGAGGGCAGATTTAAGCTAGATATAAGGAAAAAATTTTTTACGAGGGTGGTGAAGCACTGGAACCGGTTGCCCAGAGAGGTAGTGGAGGCCCCATCCCTGGAAACATTCAAGGTCAGGTTGGACGGGGCTCTGAGCAACCTGATCTAGTTGAAGATGTCCCTGCTCACTGCAGGGGGGTTGGACTAGATGACCTCTAAAGGTCCCTTCCAACCCAAAGCATTCTATGATTCTATGATTCCCAGATAATTTTCTATATCCCATTACACAAGGTGAAGTGATAAGTGTAAGCATCATACAAAATGTTAAGATCACCACAACCACTTCTTCCTCCTCCAGTCTTTTGTGAGAAGGTTAGGCACCAAACATCCTTTCAGCCAGGACATGTATGCCCATCTCCTCTCTTCAGCATTTCCCAGTGATTATCAGCCACCCACTGATGTGGATCAGCTCAGCACTTACCTGAATTCTGTTCTTTGACTCTTCTCTCGTCATGCACTGGAGTTTATATTCTACCTTCTGGAATAGCATCTCTAAGTGAGGCAGGGAAATGCTTAAGTCCTCTTATATATCCTCTCCTTACTGTCAAATATTACTTCAGTGGTGTCAAGATCATGAACATTATTCCCTGTTAAAAAATCATAGCCCAGGTCAAAAATCGTACATCTGATTTTCACTTCTGAGTGCGCTTATTAGTTTTCTTGGGCCTGATTCCAGTTTTACCACATAAAATGGAAAAATGGTGAAATGGAGCAAGGGTCTGTAGGGAGCAACACCCATGTTCCACAGAAGGCAAGGAAGAGTAGACATGTACTCATTTGCAATAACCTTTTAAAGTTTAGTCATCTAACATTAAGATGCCTTGAGTGCTTTATAGTTGAGATGAGTCAGATCCAGAGCTCAGGTCTCCCACTTCATTAGTAAAGGCAACCTATGACACAAAATGGAAACAGGGGCTATACTATGAGGAGAATTAAAAAATGGACTATCTAAAAGAAAGTAAAAGAGTAAAAACAAGTAAAGCAAAGTAAAAGCATGTAAAAGCAAGTAAAAGAGCATGGGAAGATGTATCTTCTAAGTCAGCATAGTCTACATTTCTGAGCAGGAATATTTCACATTCAGTACCCCATCTGAATGAGCTGTCATGCAGAAACTTTGATTACCATCAGTCCAGACATGATGCAGAAAGCACCATCTCTCTGGTGGTTTTTTGTGGATTGGCTTTGTCATTGAAGCAATGTTCTAAGTGCAACCTCATGGACCCCAGCACAGGTACCATCAGCTACCTGGGGAAAGCGCAGTCAGCTTAGCCTGTGAATGCTATTCCTAAAGTTAATAATGTAACTTCCAGGCCTTGAAGTTCTGTGTATGACAATAATACTAATTTTTAATTTGTTCCCCACTGTTGGTTTGTTGGGGTTTTTTGTTTGTTTGTTTGTTTGGGGTGTTTGGGGGTGGGGCTTTTTGTTTTTTTTTTTTTCTGGAGAAAGTTATTACAGTGATCAGATTCAGTCTGAGATCTTCAGTCTAGTTCTAAGCTTAAGTGTGACTGATAAAGAATGCCACAGAATATGACAACCTTATACTGGAGAGAAAAAAACATGAAAGTTGAGAATTTAATCTAGATATAAACTGATTTATTAGTTAAATTTAGTCAATAGACTTCAGCTGATTTTTGTTTACTTAATATCTCTGCCCCATTATTTTTCACCTTTTATAAAAAGCATAAAAGCCAAAAAACTCAGAAGCTTTTAGACTCACATGTCAGTCTCACTAGTGTCTGCATAAAATTCTCCTGCAGAGTTAAGACACAACTTTAGTGTTCTGCCTTCAGATGCTTGCTCTTTTGTACTCCCAGATGTGAGAGAGAAGTTCAGGGATGGGTTTTCCCTAGCAGGCTGGTTTATCTTTGCTGTGCTATTGCCAAGAAGGAATATACTGTGCTTGCTTTTAGCTAGCACATGGAACACAACATTGTAGTGTCTTCAACTTCCTTCCGATCTTCTTTTTCCTCAGTGGAAAAATTTATGATCAATAACCAGGTTTACAAAAGATACATCTACTTAAGGAAACATTCCAAGAATGGATTTGATCAAAAATGAAAGAAAGCATAACTATGCACTTACTTTTCAACAGGGATTGGTTTCCTGAATCCTGTAAAACACCACTAAGAGAATTTTCTCTGTCATGTTGAATACATTCACAATTCTTCATCTTTCCAAGTTATTATACCTGGTCAGTGAAAAAGAGTTTTCCACAGTATTTTTAGCATTTTAGAATAAATTTTAGAATCTTTTAAGATGATTCTAGGAATAGAATAATGAAAAATTATTTGTGCCAGGGCAATTTATAGTTCAGGTTGTTGCTTGGGCAGAGATTTGTTAAATGAAATATCCTAAATCTTCTACAAAAAATTAGAACTAAACAGCAGGGAAACTACTGTGACATATTCAAGACAATGGAATGTTAAATCCATGTTTATGTTGCTATTACCAAACTACAATATAAGTTGTAATATACAACCTACGAAATGACAGTATAATTTTTTTGCTGGTGAACTCAGGAAGTGAAAACGTATTTTCCCCCAGCATTTCTAATGCCTATTCTTGTATTTTAATCAAGAAATAATTTCTCTCCAATGTATGAGCCTTTCCTAGAAAACAAGGTAGAAGAAATAATGATGGGGAAAAGAGTATCAGAAATGTTCTCGGAATGTAAATTCCGTAAAGAATTGTGTTTTGATTTGGGGGATATTTTTTAATCAGAGTTTTTCCAGATTGGGATTGTCTCACACTATTTTCAAATGTCAAAAGTTGACTGCAATTAAGAAATTACGGGGGTGGGGATTAACTCATAGATAGAAAAGAGGAAACCCTTTGTCTCCTTGAACTTCTGCTTGGAATTAGAAAACATTTCATTTTCTGGTTAGTTTGATTTTGGGAGTTGAGGGACAGGAGTAATATCCTGAACTGGTTCACCTCCTCTTTATTTCTGTTTCACTGTGTTAGGTAAACTATTCAAAAGCTTAATCTATCCATTTCTATACACAAATAGCTTTGGGGATTTATGCGTGTTTAATCCAGAAGGGTTTTGCCAATATAAATTAATAGTTGTAGCATCAGTCAAACTATTTCCAAAATATTTTTTTGAGATTAAAATATTTTTTTAACTCAAGTCTAATATTTCTTTTAAAATATTTGGAAGTTTAATATTTCAACCCTGAAGAATTTCAGTTGTTTCTGTGAAAAAATAAATTAATAAAAATTTCATACCAAGACTAAAAACTTCAGAGTATTAGATAATATTGAACTTTTCAAGTTTTTTATCAAGACAACTTTTTTCTTTTATTATTTTTGTCAATATTTCCAGATTAATAACTGCAACTGGCTGACCTGCTAAAATGAGTATTGCTAGCAATACCTACTATGATTTCACTGCCAAAGCCTATAACTGTAAATATTTACATTTTCTTATCATACTGTCAGATGACTGCTAGGAAACAGGCTGGGTTCATTTTTTGCTCTTGTTATTTATTTGTTGTGTAAAGAATGATTCATGTCATGCCAGTCTGTATTCATACTCAGTTTTGTGATAGATTCTTCTGCACCAAGTAACATCACTCTGTTTTCTGCCAGCTTTAAAACCAGTCTGAGCTAGCATACCTTGAGAAAACCTATACAGCCAGTCAAATATACGACACCTCATGAAGGATGAAGGTAGAAGTGATTCTCCATCCTTGGCCGTAGCTATGACACATGCCTAGTTCAGAGCACCAGAGACCATGGTACCATATGTCTCATTAAGGCATCTCTCCTCATTCTCACTTCTCTTTCTGCAAACATGACAGTTGTAGGAGACCATTATATATCCAACAGATAATTGGTACAAGGTTCTAAGTCGCCTTGATCTTGCACAGACTTGGAGCTTGTCAGCACACTGTCACTGCATTCCAGCAGAGCTCTTATTAGTTAACTGTACTTGACAGCACCTCAAAAACTGTATATTTTAAGTTTAAGCAGCTTGACATGATCAAGGTTATCACTTTCTTTTCCTCAATAATTACTGTCAGCACTGATAAACATGTATTTCTTCTCCAGTCTATCAGAAGA
This sequence comes from Balaeniceps rex, assembly GCA_013401315.1. NCBI lineage: Eukaryota > Metazoa > Chordata > Aves > Pelecaniformes > Balaenicipitidae > Balaeniceps > Balaeniceps rex. The sequence goes on from VYZW01026787.1 coordinate 14,089, forward strand.
CTGATGGGAATAAGTCAAGAACATGTCTCTTTATAGTTTAAATTTTAAAGTTCCTGACACTTTGCGGAATCATTTATTGTTGAAATCCTTGGCTGATAATGTAATTATAGGCCTATATATACACATATGTGTATATTTATATGCATCTTTGCCCATTTGACTATTAACTCAGCATTCACAGTATGAATGAAGACATATTTGATCTGAAGAGGAGAGGGAATTCCAAGGACCAGGACTGGAGTTTTTTTATCTTCCTGTGCTTTTATTTATTTATTTATCTATCTTTCAATCTATGTATCTATCTAGTGCGTTGAACCTCAAACACTACAGTTCTTTCTTGTCAGAAACAATCACACTGCTGCAGGAATTTGTTCTTGTAATGACTCTGAAGTAGGATAGAAGGGACAACTAGGCTTAAGCAAGGTGATTGACAAGCTTATTTTGTGAGTTGCCCTTCTGTTTTCTATGTGAATTGTTCTGTACTATAGACTGTAAGTACTGGTACCTGAACATGGTCATAATCAGTGTAGTTAAACTCAGCAGAAAACTGTGGTACAAGATTATTAAAATCTTTTTGGGAATCAGATACAGCTGTTCAGCAACTACAAGCAAAGGGGAACTCCTTAAAGTGGCGTGTGGAAAAATACAAGAATTAAACTAGTGTAACATCTTGATAGAGAATTCCTAGCAGTGCATAGCTGTCACAGCTGATCTTCGAACTTTTCTGTGTGCTCATTACCACAGAGTAGTAGAAAACCTTTGTTTTGCAGTGAACTCTTTCTAGTGAGGTAATAATTAGCTATCTTTGCATTTTCTGATATGATATTCTAGAGACTCTAGTCTATGTTTTCAAAAGTGACTGGTGATTTGAGGTAGCCAAAGTGAAACAGTTTAGAGTGAAAGACTGAGTATCTGCTCTCTGAAAACCAGACCTTTATAGCTTCCTCAAACTATGCATTTGAAAAATTGAGGAACACATTACTCAGAGGTTAGTTGTGAAAATGCAGGAACATGACTTCCCACTGTCAGAGAAGGAGATAATTTACTTTAGTGGAAGGAAAAGATGACTTTGATAGAAATTGTCAAAGAGTTGGAGTACTAAAGGATTGGTCATGTTACTTCAGAAAAGCAGGATCATTTGTTCTGCTCTCAGGGAAAGCATTCTGCTGTCATGGAGAGCTGCGTAAGAACGAAAAACAATTTACATGATATTGCTGTAGGAGTTTGATGCATGCTTCCTGAGAAATTTGAAGCTGAGGAAGAATAGTGACCTTTAGGAATCAAAATTCCAAAGGCAAGAAGAAAAGGAGATTGATTCAGGATATTTTGTTTACCTCTCTGCCCTCTGCACTCAGTTCTTGTGGCTTTTAGTCATATGTTCTAGCATGTGCATTGCATAGGTCTAAGCTATGATGTGGAAAATCAAATCTATGTCATGGCATCATGACCAGCCATAAATCTATTTAGACGGTTTTAAATGAAAGTTGTAGTGTCTGCAGAACTAGTAAGAAAGATTTGAATAGCTCAGTTACTCAAAACAAACAGGTTCCTTTATAATAAAGAGCCTTTAAAGACACCAACACAGAACCTCAGGAACCTACAGAATAGTAGACAAAATAGGGAGAAAAGGGAAATCTTTCTTTGAACTTATATTATTGGGAAAAAAAGTGAGAGAGATACAGAGGTAGGGGAGCAAGAGAGTGGCACACATATTACAGTGATGACTGATTTAGGAAATGCATCTGCTGGGAAGGAAGTCCGATAGGTTTCACTTTCAATATTTTTATAGTGTCTAAGAAACTTCAGTAACATGGCATTTTTTAGTAATATTTGTGGGGTTTTTTTAAATATTATTGCACCCACACTTTTATTTGGTGTAGTAGAAGTTATAACAAGAAATAAATACCAGCCTGTGCACCTTCTAAGAAATGATTTTAATATTTATGCAGTATACAATCTGTTAGTTTTATCTGCTGTGTTTACATAGTAAACACTGGGTAGTAAAGTAAGAACTATTGTCTTTGCTCAGAAATGCTCTCTACAATCACAGAGGAATTAAAATCAAAGAAAGAATGCTGAGAGTAGAATTTGCCTCTTAAAGATAGCAAAATTCATGAGATGGTGCACATATCAAATATTTCACAGAATATTAAGTATTTCTCATCTTCCACTATGAAGAAGCTTGTTCATA
>VYZW01026790.1:8018-18883 GCA_013401315.1 Balaeniceps rex
AGTTATGCTCTGGGTGAGATCTTTTCCCCACTAAGGTCAATGACAAAACACCTGCTGAGTTTGTCCTCCAGATCCTGATGTTCTGCAAACAGAGGTGGTAATAGCAGAAAAAACGTCATGACCAAACTTATTTACATTACCCATATATTTGTAACATATGGGGGGTTTCTGTATACAAAAGATGTTTCAGGAACTAGATAATGAGCTGCAGCATTCATTTCACAGGTCCATAGTGGTATCAACTTATAACAAGGTGTCTAGGAATGAAGACTACCGGGGCCACAGAGTCAACACAATTATTTTACAGGATGTCCTATTTGTAAGATTGCCCTTTTGCATTTGCAAAGCTTAGCAGTGCTATCTAAAGACATATGTATTAAGATACATGGGCTGAGTATTTTTGCCCCTGCTTGTGAGCTGTTTGTTTATCCAGCACTAACTCCGTAAGAAAAACAGGACCTAACTGTATTGAGGGAACTAAACTTTATGGCTTCCTGAGCATAACTGAGATGCCTGGACCAATGCATAAATGAAACACTATACTTTTAGTGAGTAGGGTCTTATAGTCTATGTGTACGGTATTTGTGTATCTCTACCTTATGTCTTGCCCTCAAAGAAGTGAGTAGAAGCTTTTCTGGAGCTACAATGATACAGAATAATTCATTTAGAACAAGGGCTTGATCAAAAAATCTGTGGAAATTAGTATTTGTTTTCTCTCTCCCACGATAACACAGAAGCCCCAAGTTGCAGTGTTAATTACCTAGAGAAAAAAAAAATAAAGCAATGGAAATATGGCAAACAAAGGTACTCAGATAGCTTCTTAAACCTTTTGTGCACTAATATGTGATTACCTGGAGCAGAATATCCCAGCCACGCAGACCATCATATCACCTGGCTTTCATGGTGGGATGTGGTCTGACAGATCTGGGACCCTTTAACTGCATCATTGGCCATGTGGTCACTCAGCAGTCTGCCCCTTTTATTTATCTTTCCTCTCAATGTCACTGCTTTACTGTAATTTCCTGATTTAAAACAAACAAACAAAACCACTAAAAATTCTGTTCTTAAAGGTTTCTTCCTGACCTGGCATATAAACTGAGACTTGAGTACAAAGAACTTAAAAGCTTTCAAACCTAATTTTTCCAGGTACATTGAAGGTATGGAATCTATATATTTTGCAGTGGGCTTTGGGTTAAATCACATCTAACATCTTCAACTCAGAAACAGGGCAATATGGAGACATCCAGGAAGCAGCGGAAAACCTCTTTGAACCTTCCGCATGAGAAATATTGTTTTTCTTCCTCTTAATAGGTTGCATCCTGTCCCTTCCGTACATCCTAAGTATCCTTTCATTCTACAGGTCTATGACTTTGTCTCCTAAGCATCCACCAAAGTGAAACAATCCTTGTGCTTTCTGTGATATGCAGCCCATGCATAAAGAACAGGCAAAAGCCGAGCTGTATGAGTCATGAAGTGTTAGCCAGAAAAAGATTCTCAGAATATGTTTTAAGATCCGTATCAAGTAAAAAAATAGTACATTGGTGTGTATGCTATTTTCCATGTGAATGACAAACAATACAAAGCATATGTCTACTTTATAATGAAAAAGTCGGTTTTGTTTAATAAAGATAACATTCATTGTGAAGTTCAGCAGAATGCCATTAGAGGGCATGAAAGAGTAGTTGTGTAGAGAAGGGAACACAGCCTCAAGCAAATAAACTAAAGAAAATAACTAGAATCAAAACAAAATAAGAAAACATTTTTAGTGAATCACCTCTGTTGAGCAATCAGCCCTGGATGCCAGCTCTGCAAACCCACACTCTATTCTTCCTTCTTGAGTCTCCTGTCACTGCAGGGAATGGGTCTTGGCCACCAGCAAAAGCAAGATCAGACCCATTTTGATCCAGCAGCAATATTTAACTTCTTCTGGAATTTTTAAGTCATGTATAAAGCAAGACACAAACCCAAATCTAACTGCTGTGCCAGTGACACAGGCAAATCAGAGGGATTAAAAATGCTCAGTACAAGGGGAGCAGCTGATGTCTAAAAGGGCCAGTAAAATAATAAGAGATTCACACCAGGAAACAGCCACAACAACATGTGAAATGTGTTTTAAAGGCATTTAATAGATTTCTATTAACCCCTTGGACTGTTGGAAAAGGCCTGTGGAAATAGAAAGATGTGTCAGAGCAGAACCACCAGCTGCAGAGAATGTTAGTTAAACAAAATTCCAGCTTTCTGAGAGACCTGGAGGAAAAGAAATGGTCCATCACAAGAAAACCACCATTTTCTCCTATATACCCCAAAGCTGAGCTAGAGTGATGTATGAGGAAATTATTTTCTGCTCTCCACTCCTCCTAATAACCCCTTAACTTTTGGAAAAAAAAAATGGAGGTAATTAAAAAAAGAAAGCAGAGAAATCAAACAAATGTTTAAAATATCATTTCTATACACTTCACTTGGGAAGGCACCACAGTCACCACCATCATCGTCTCAAAGCCCTAGAGATATGGTGACTCCTCTGCTATTGTTAGGGCTACTATGTGCCCACTTTTTTTTTTTACATGTCCTACTTTTCCTCCCTCAAAGTTCTGTCTGAGCCATTTTTTACAAAGGCAACCAGTCTCTAATTGTTTCTATTTTTTACTCCCTATCAGGAAAAGTTAGGGCTACTCTTTTAGTCTTGTACTTGCCAGAAAAGCTATCCAAGATTTGTTCATGACAATAGTTTTTGCTGTTCGTTGATGATGTCCTTGGTTCAGAAGGACCAATGCCAAAGCCTGATAATACAGCTATCAGACATCCTTTGTGGAGTTCCTAGCAGGTGTTTATTGGCAGAAGTGTACCAGGGTGCATCAAAGTCCTTTTGAGTAAAGTAATTGTGAAGTTGCCAGTACTACACCAAAGAGAGAGAATACAGTCTGAAGATGCGGAGGCTGCTCCTATGAGACCCCAGTAGTCAGAACATCACAACTTGTGACACATAAGGTTTCTCATGTGGTTTTTTTTAAACATTTTTGTCATTATATGTCATGATAGTCTTGTTCCTCTCCAAATACTCCATTCCACTTTGAATCTCATCTTCAGTTATGTCCTTTGACAGTGAGTTCCACATGCAAACTACATGCAGTAAGGCAAAAATATACCTTTTGTGATGCAGAGGAACACTAAGCCTTCCTAAAATATTGAGTCCTTCCAAACTGAATTTGGATCTCTTGGCTTATCCATGAAGTATGAGTGCAGTGTTTTTCCTTCCCTCTCCATAAACTAAGTATTCAGCTTTTGCAATGTCTACCTCTTTTCAATAAAAGGTGAATGTGTATCCCCAGATCAGCAGCCTGATTGCTACAGAATTATTTTGTAGAAATAATGAGGTATGAACGTCAGGATAACCATTCCCATGGTGTGGAAACAGACTCTGGATGTGCAGTATGGGGATTAGAAACATTAAGTATATTCTCAGTTTATAGGATTTTATTTGCTTTTCATGTGCCTTCAGTTTTATATGTGATTGGAAGGCTTAATAAAAAATGAAGAAGTTTAAACCCCCCTCACATTATTTACTTCATTCAGTCATCATTCACAAGCATCAAAGCTTCTGTTTCAGTGCTGTATCAAAAACCATGAAGCTTTAAGGCTTGGCCAAAGAATCAACACAAGCCTAAAGCAGAGGCATCAACTCATGAGACTGCTGACAGAATGGATTAAACAGACTTTTTAAAGTATTGCCAGTGCTGTGGGGAAAAAAAAAAAAAAGCCCTCAGTTCTACATATGCCTTTAAACTAAGAAGTCCAGCTTTTGTAAACTATTCACTTTGTTGATGCTCAACAAATATCTATTGATGAGATGACATCATCTGCTAAAGAAAATAATTGCTCAAAGGCTTAACCCTGGTTTTGCGTAAAATATATGGACTAATCATGCTTTGACAAAAAAATAAAAGACAAAACAAAAACCAAAGAACAGCAATGGATCTTCATGATCAAGGAAATGTCATAGTCCTTGCTTGCAAATAAGAACACTCTTTCTATGGGGCCTGACTGCTTTCACAAGTGGAATTGGATCCTGGAGGAATAATTTCATTGTGGTGTTCCACAGAATTTCAATACCAGCTCGTATTTTCTTCTTCTTTGCTCATTTATTTTTAGCTGTTTTACTGCTGGGGATATCTATCATGATATTTTTTCATTTGTCAGCAATGCCATTACACCTGCGTTGTCCATACTGGGAGATTACGCTTTCCCTTATGTCACGCTGCTGTTTCCTGGCTGCTGCCTCCAGTTCTTGCTCATTTACAGGCTGTCTGGTTTCTTCATGCAAAACAAGACTGGCAAGGAACAAAATGCTCTATAAAGATTATTTGTGTGTCTTTATTAATGAAAATTCTCTACTGTCTGCTCCATAGCAGTGTTGCAGCATAGCCCTGAGTCAGAGGAGAACAGCCGTTTGCTGCTTTACGAGATGCCTTGTCAGCATTAGCTGTCTTGTTTGGAGATCCACAAAGGGACAGAAAGGATCCTTTGGAAGTAGATATGGTTTTCATCTATCTACTGTTGTCTACTTTTATATTTTATTGTTCTCCTGGAGCCAACAGAACAGCATAGGCAATGGACACATACATACAAAACATACATACATAAAAATCACACAGGAAAAAATGGTTTTAGAGTCAAGGAAGAGAAAGATCTTTAAGAGTTCCTAACCCCCTTCACAAAGCTGTGACAGGCAGACAGGCCTTGGAAGTGCTGGAGCAGAGTTGTCCACTGACACAGCCCTAACTCTAGATCTGAGACTTGGAGATAGCAGGCAGTTATGTCACCTCCTTCAATTCTGGTGCATTTTACTACAAATCCACCTCCTACCAGTGGCATTTTCTGCTGTTCAGTTACATACACCAGTTGGCCTTTTGTGCACTCTTAGCACATCTCAAACCTTGGAAAGAGTGAAGGGGAGTTTGGGGACTAAATTCTGCCTTCTTTTCAGACCTGAAATCCAAATCACTCAGGCTGTTGCAGGTCTGGGGGTCCCCGGGGGGGGGGAAGAAGCTGGGGGTCCCCCAGGGAGTCAGGGCAGGGCCTTGCAGCCAGGGTCTGTCCCACAGGCCCAGCCAGGGAGCAAGGCAGGCTAGGGGGCACCAGGGACAGCCCCAGCCCCTGGTATCAGGCAGCCCTGGGGACTGGCTGTGGGCAGCTGGAGTCCAGCCCTGCTGCGGCATCTCTGGGGCCAGGACGGATGGCCCTGAGGGGACTGAAATAGTGTCCTGGGCCACAGGCTGGGCAGGGGGAGGCCCCAGAGAGGCTGCACAGGGCCATCACTAAGGGCCATCACAGCCTTCAGGGCCCAGCCGCAGGGTCACTAGAAATGCCAACCACAGAGGAGTTAATGGAAACACAGTGCTGAGAATTTAATCAGCAAAGCAGTTGTCAAAAAGAGCCATTATACAGCTTTTGGGCCCTGCATGTCGTAGCAGCTTAGAATTGAAGAGGGAAATAGTATGACTGCTTTTCCTGTGCAAGATTGCACAGGTAGAAGTAAGATCAAAGTCAGGGGCACAAGTAGTTGTTTTTGAGACTACCACATCACTAAGACTTCCATTAAAGATGTACTTACACTAACTCCTCTGAAGATCATACTAGAAGTATTGGAAAAAAAAAAGTTGTACATGGATAAGTGGAACAAGAGCACAGTGTGATGTTTATAAATACAGATAATGATGAACAAATAATGAACAATGTTCAAAAAGAGAAAATAGTAATAAAATGGTGGTGCTCAAAGCAAGCCGAGTAATGGAACTTGAACAAATGCTGCTTTATTGCTAAATGATCGAATTTGGGGAGGGGGGGGAGTGTATATTAATGATTAAGATGACTGTGACCCACAACTCTGAGCCTTGAAGCTGACTCACAAACTGTGGGCCTGAACACCAGATAAAAACTTTTATTGTCTTGCTAACCTTTGAACACTGGACAATAAAATACCATACTTCCTTTGACATTGTGTCATACTTAAGATTATTCTTTGAAAATTCCTTTCAAATTAAATAAATTCCTTCCTTTTGATGCAACTAGAAAAGCATTGATATTGAACTAGAATAAAACTGCTGTGCATTTTCTCAGAGGACAATGACTTGGCCAAATTGTAGGTTATATAAAGCCCTGAACTTATTAAATGTCTGTTTTTAAGCAATGTTTGAGAACTACATTATCTGCAATAATCTTTTAACATTTCCATCCAAAGGAACTATTTGAAAATCATTTGTCTTGCTGCACTGTTGGACATACACCTCTTTTCAGTAAGATCCACTAGCGTATGCCACTGAATTTGAGGGTTTTCACGTGTGTTTTTTGTCTTTTGAATAGTAATATGTCATAAAAAAATGTGAACTCTTAAAGTTTGGTAGTGCCATTTAGCACCTTCAATCTTTCACCTTCATGAGGCTGATTCCTCTGAAAGTGCTCCCTCTGAAATTCAAGAGCAGTATATTTTTAGTGAAACCTCTTTAGAAGACATAACTAATTTTCTTAGTTATGCTGTTTGTTCCTTTAGTTACGCCATTTGTTTCTTTGTGAAAAAATAAGACTCTCCTTCTCTGTGACTAGAACTTGGTCCTTGAGAAGCTGAATGAATCTGATTTATTCAAGCAATATGCAATTTGAGGAGGTAAATATATAACTTCAGCTCTCAGTATCAATCAGTTAAGTTCCATTCCTTCCACAGTGTTTTGTTATTTTATGCCAGTTTATACCTTTAGTCCAAAGTTGCTTAATGATAGATTATAAAATATAATGATAATTATGCAGCATCTTGTGAAATGCTTTGTTTGACAACATTGGCATTGCTTTGAGCGTGGTGGAATAGGTTGTTTTGAATTCTATGACCTTGCTGGTGGACTTAGACTTTTTTTTTTTTTTAAAGCCCTTTATCTTTTGGGTAGAAGGAGGGAATGTCATTGGAAAAAGAAACGCTTTTCCTGCAGACATCTTTAGATTAATGGTCTATAGACTAAGTATAATTGCAGAACCTATATTTTTTTACAAACTTCAAACCGTTGCACGTATTAGTGAATAGATACACAGCTGATCCAGCACTATCAACATTTTCTAGCTACTCTTTCATTTTTCTATGAATGTAGTGATTTCAGAGCCATCCTGGAATGTCTATAGGGCTGTAATTCGACTGACAATATCAACTTCCTGCATCTACTAATAATCCTTCTTCTCAAGGTTAGATTTGTGAGTGTTTTGTTCTTCATCTTTTAAGGATCTGCACATCAGCAGATCTAGAATTCAAATGTCTGGAAAGAAAATTGATGTGCTTTGGGCTACATCCAGCCCTGGTAAACATAAGGGCAAATTCATTGAAGGCTCTGATGTTACACCAGCTTTGCCAATAAAGAGGTTACCTGAAGAGTTCCAGCTACTTAAAATGCAGAAGCTCACTTAATAAGACGATAAGATACCATGATGTCTGCCTGCCTCTTCATTGAATCTGGTTATATTAAGGGTCTTACTCCTCATCTTCAAAGCCATCCATCAGATGATTAGCCTAAGCTACCATGGATGACCTCCCAAGAGATCTCCAGTCCACTGAGGTCTCTAGCATCAAAGATAAAAACTGGACTTAGGACTATGGAAGACAAAGCTCTCCTGACTACTCACCCACAGTGACGTGTCTCCTTCTTCCAAGAGATCTCTTCTGGGAATCCCAGCATTTTCAGATCAAAGTATAAAATTCACCCCTTAACATGGTCTTTCCTCAGAATAAAAGATAAAAATTCCTGATGTCGAGGAGGTGATGAGAGAGGTATGGGGCTTTTTAATGTGTTTACTTTTAGAGTCTGGAATGTGTTCACACCGCACAATGTTGGAGTGTGGCAAAACTGCTTCAGCAGGCAGGGAGGTCATTAATGGCATGCTTCCGCGCTGAGAAGAGACTAAACAGGAGTGAGGCACGGAGGGATGAGGGACTGTGTCTCACTGTAGTTTAACCGTAACAAAGTGACTTTGGTGGTCTTCATCTTGCACTGTGCTCAGGGTGGTCTACATAAATTAGCATGACTGGCTTTGGCTAGTGAAGTTTTTCATTCTTTGTCTCTCTCAGATAAAAGGTAAATTTTCAGATTCAGAAGCTACGATCTGATATTTCCTGTGCCATATATTTTATTTGTTACACCCTATGCAGAGGAAACCATGGTTGCATGTGAAATACAAAGGATAAGTAGTGGTTTTATTATGCTGTTTATTAGGCCCCACTAGTCTAGTACTATACAATTTTGAGTATAGTCACACACTCACTGTATAATTTGTTTATATGGATTCGTCCACTCCAAAACAGCTTAGTCTTCATGGTGCATGTGCAAAACAAGGATTATCTGCAAGAACTTTTAAAGTTTCAGTATTTCTGCTGCCAGCATTAGTAAAAGTTTAGTAAATTCTATGTAAATCACTTAAACTATATACAACTGGAAACTGTTGTTTTCATTGGTTAAGCAATGGCCACAGTGTATTGAAAAAACAGTAGAGAAAACTACCCAGATGACTACTTAAGACTGTACTGCTATTACTTCACTGAGCGTTAGTTCCATGTCTTTTCTGTAAAGTGGTAATTTTGTAAGAATTTACCTCTCATAGTTAGCAGTCATAAGTAGGTTTGAACTCCTACTCCACTGCTCACGGAAAAGCAGCACATCTGAGACAAATTGAGGTATGTTTACACTACAGACTGCTGTAGTGCAAAGGTATCTCTAGAGGCTCTACACACATATAAAATTAAGTAGTCTCTACACTTATTTAAACCAGCTTTAAAAGAACTCAGTCTAGAATCAGTATCTTGCCCCGGCAAGACAGCTGCTGACATCTGATCCATTTTGACTCCTTTCTAACATATTAATTGTCAAGTAGACATAAGCATGAAGTTAGATTTTGGTTCATTCTGGTTTGTTCATCTGGGATTTTTGCTCTGTATATCTGATTATGAAGAACTGGTTTTAGTGAAGGCGTTGAACCTGCAAAATTGAACCTGCTTAGCCTTGTCTCCCTGATTAATCCAGCTGAACATCCACACAGTTTCTCAGGAGCACACAGTTAAGCACGTACCTGCATGTTTGCAGGTTTCAGGCCTCCACTGTCCACATATTTGCACCATCTATTTGTGATTACATATATTATTTGTTATATCTCCTCTAAGATTTAAAGTGAGTATGCATTCCAGACATATAATTAAACTTTACACTGGAATAAATCTTAATTTCAGGTAAGTCAGCATAAAATAAGAGCAAAGTAATTGAGATGAGGCTGCTGATTTCAAGTGCACTACTTTGGATTTTTACTGGTGGTGTAGAAATTAAAATCTGGCCTATAGTACCTATTGTTTCTATCCTGAAAAAAACACCCTTCTCCGCAGCTATTTTTTCTTCACGTTGATAGGGCAGTAAATAAGTACTTAGCCCATAAAATGAATATAGTACATGAAATACTTTGTCTTTGTATGCTTGCAATATATGTAGCCTAATACAAGTATAGAAATGGATTAGTCATTCCTCTTTAGTTAAGAGATATATCAGTGCATAAAGTCACAGTCTGGGTTCATTTAGCCTTTTCATTTGTAGTGCTCCATATTACATGAGTGCAGATCTATTTGAATCTCTTTAATATTCATGATCCTCTCACCAGTCTGAGTGAAAGAGATAAAGCTTTTGATAGCAATTTCAGCAACTTGATTAACAATGCACTAATCATCACTACCATTGACCTGATTCAGAAATGTTTTCAATTCATCCATCACTTTATAACCAAAGATGATTGCATTACCTTACCATTTTTTATTTAAATAAAACCACATGAGCTGTAAATATCTTGCCATTTTACTAAATGCACCTTGGTACCAAATTAATTTATTTTTAAAACTAAATACCAAAATGACCTATAATAACCAATTAGGGCAGGAGCATAGGGAAAGCGTATCAGAAGTGGTCTGCAATAAAATCAATTCACTTTGACTTCACATCAATAAATGTTAAATTGTGCCAAGGAATTAATTTTGCAATAAATTGTTATTGTTGTTATAAAATCTAACTAACGCATATTACCAGGAGTAATTATCCATATATCAGAATGCATTGAATGTAGAGTGTGCACTATAATTACTCCCAAAATTGCTTATCATTCAAATGGTAATTTTAGGGATAATGTTTCTTTAACTATAACTTTATAAATTTCATCTGAAATTTATTTTTTAGAGTTTTTTTTCTTTACTTGGTACTGCAAAGAAAACAGAAAATGGACTGTGAAAAATGCAACCCATAATAAATATGCTAATGTAGTTTAATCAGTATTTCTTACTTTTATATATAATTGCTGAATGTTGCAACAGCATTAGTAAAGTAAGATACCTCATTTTGAGTGGAATTCCCTTCATGAGTGCCAACTGGAATCTCAAAGCCTATTCATAGCAATAGGTAGAGTGCAGCATTGCAAAAAATATTAGCATCCAGCTCTGTGTGCATATAAAGCCTGTAGTGGTAATTAAATGTTATTATTAGATATTAACTTTTTTTATTGTCCTAATATTGGTATTCAGCCTGAAGTCCACTCTCACAGGGATTTGGTTCAGAATTTTGAAACTGTAATATCATGACCAAACAGAAAAAAAAAAACCAACTCTTACTTGATTTGTACAGCTAGATAGATGAAGAGTTTCCTGTCTTCCTAATGTTTTGCAGGCCATGAATATCGTTCCTACGGTGCACTGGGAATTATTCAGGACAAACTAAAGCAGTGTACCCACACAGACAATCATCCTAGTGGATGGGTAATTCTAACTTGGGATGTAGAAGAGCTAAGTAGAGATTCAAGCCTCTACACTA
>VYZW01026793.1:0-16168 GCA_013401315.1 Balaeniceps rex
GAATCAGGTGCATGAACCCTTGAAAGAAGTTCTGAGTCCCTCAGAAGTCAATGAAGCTCTGCCAAGATACTACCTACAGGGATTTTGTGGTATAGGTTCATATATGATGAGGCTGGTTGTTTTATTTTTTCTTTTTACTAGCTACCCAATTTAACTATATCTTGGTTGTGTCAATAATCCACACCCAATTCATAACAGCGTAATGACTGTATCTCAGATTGCCAGCAATGTTTGAGATCCTGTGATTCAGCTTCACAGTGCTTTCATATCATACACTTACAAAATACAGATGAGCAAACAGTTTTAATTGTGCTCCAAGGGAGGCTTGCTAGATGGTGTACTAATCTAGAAGAGCTTAAATCGTAAAACCTCATAGTCAATCACCATCTTTTTTTTTCCTTTTTTTTTCTGGTTAGAAGAAGAACCAGCCTGATGAAATTAATAAGGTACTCACACAACATCCAGGACAGGACTTCTATCCTCTTTTGGGAAGACCATGTTTTTGGCAGAGCCAAGTTGATGGAGGTGACCCTACCAAACAAAGCAGTTCAGATACCATCCAGTAGAGATCAGTAGTGAACAGCCACTTGTCGATCAAGAGAATCACCTTTCTGCTGACAGTGGCAGACAGCATTTGCCAAGGGCCAAACCCAAACTGCTGAAACTCCAGCACAACGACTTAGCCATGAAACAATCCCATTTCTCTGTAAATCGAGTAGGAGAGGGTTAGGAGACAGGTTTAAAAGAAGGGGGGAGGGCATTCTTCCCAACAACTCAGATTTCCTAGATCAGAGCCAAAAGAAGCAGGAGGTTTCTGGCTATGCTGCATTTAGATCAAAGACTCTGTTATAGCTTATATGATTAATGAAAGATGAACAGCATTCCAAAGATTAACAACTTTAATTCCTGAGAGTGTAGCAGTTATCTGTGTGGGCAGACTGACCCCTAATCTCTGACTTGGTGCTGGACCCTGCCACTCTCATGTTTCTCCGTCCCCACCTCCACCGCCACCTTCACGCCGGCAACTGAAAGATGACATTGAGTAGACGGGTTCAGCACAGGAAGATAAAGACAATGTGAAAGGATGGAGATTGGGAGCTTATCAGCCAAACAGGACACAGGATATAAAAAGTAATCAACTTAAAGCTCTTATCAAAATGTCTCCTGGGAACAGTTTTTCTTTTTTTTTTTTAAAAAAAAAAAATCTGTCATTGCTCAGGAAAAATTATAGGATTATTTTAAAGCAATTTCATCTGATATACTCTGTGTGTGGGGGTGTATGTGTTTCCTGAAGAATGCACATGCTTTGTAATTTGAGGTGTTTTAAGCCAAGGGAATCAAGTTATCATGTACAAAAGGAGTATATTTAAAAGAGGAACCCAGACATGACATTTTCTGTCTTACTTAAAAAGTGAATGGGAAAGCACTGAAAAGGAACGCACACACTGCAATATGTTAAGAACTTAAACAATTAACAAAATATTTAGACAAATTACATATAATTATGTGCTAAAGCAAAATAGCTGCCTGTAAGATCCTCCCTACCAGGATTCTATAGAGCTTCATTTGCAGAAGTGTTTCTTTCAAAAGGTTTTGAAATCTCACAGAGAATCCTGTAATCTGATTACAGCAAACAACTCTTAAAGTGGAATATTTTTGATTTCTGTTGTTGCTGGATTCAGCTTTCAGGATTAATCATTTTCAGTTTACATGCCCATTCTAGTACGCATCCAACCTCTTCTCCACTGCTAAGAATCTACATTTTGTAATCTATAGAATACTATCCCACTCTTTTAAACAGACTCCTGATCATCAGGGGAAAAAAAAAAAAGGTTAGGTGATATTATTTCATGTATTTTTTCCAACTATCCAAAGGAAATAAAGTCTTTCACATTCACTGTTTTTTTTTTAAATGCAAAAGCTACTGGGCATGTGAGTGCTGGTTTTACGATGAAGGCAAAATACTTCTTAAACAGATAGATAATACGAGAGCACTAAGAGAGTGATAATAAGAAAACATAGTAGAGAAATAGTCACACGGGAAATGTTGCAATAAAGCCAGAAAGATACTTTCGACAGTGAGACCTTGATTCCATCCTGATTTCATCATGGCATTTGGCACAGCTTGCTTGGGGATAGGTTGAAGGCAAATTAGGCTTTATGCCACATTTGCACTCCAGCAATTCTTTTGGTTGCCAGCATAAATTAGAGCAGCCTTAGGGCTGCTCCAGTTTATACTTAGCTTCCTATGCCCAGATTCCAGACTATGTTGTGGTTTAGGTTCTGTGCTGGCCAAAAGACCCCTGTGCATTGGAAATCCACCAACAACATAACAAAGTATGCTATGGTTTTAGTAGTATTTAAATGAACTTCTTAGGTCAGAGAGGTTTCTTAGCTGCATGCCACAAGACAATCTTATTACAGACGGACAGATCTCCAGCTGCCCCTTCAGCTCTTCCAGAAGAGAAGTCCATTTCTTCAGTCACAAAAGGGATTTGCAGAACACATACCACTGCTCTGCCTGGTGCTCGTGGCCTGGCTTTCAGATGCACATAATGAGAGGTTCAGACAGGCTTGAGTTCTGCAGTAGGTGTGTCCTTACTATTCAATTGCTTATGAATATTTAAAGGTAATAAATGTCAAATTAAATGTTTAACGAGCTTGTTTACACTTAGAAGACCTTGAGGAGGATCAGGAAGAAGCCAAGCTATCTAAATTGGCCAGTTACTGAGCTCAGAGGAACATCTCCCACAGCTTCTGTTGCTCTGGAGCAGGTGCCCTGTGACAGCAATGGTGGATGAATTAAAAGAGACAGGCACAGAGATAGGTGTAGGGTGTGCCTACACTTACAGGTAACAAAAACATCTGTGCTTTGGGCTATCCCAACAGGACTAGTCTAGATGGACCCTGAAATAATGATGCAACAACTGGCTAACACCTTCTATGGTTCTTTTTTTTCATAGGAACTCTGGGATTTCCTTATGACTTCTTGGCACATTGAGGTGTATGCAGTAGATTTTAAATAATTTTAAGTAAATTCACCTGCTTGAACTACCCATTTCTGTGATGCTTCATCATGATCTACTTAGGTCTATTCTGCAGAGCATAGTTGTGGAGAAGAGATCCTCCCACCCCACTGCAAGGTGGAATTTTCTGTGGAGAAATAGACATCTAGAAGAAGGTATTTTTTTTACAAACCATCTAGCAGCTGCCTTATTATACACTTTTTTTTTTTACGAAAGTGAGAGTTCAGACCTCATTACTGCAAACTGTGGAAACAATATCCATAATCTCAACTATTAAGGAACAGGGAAAAAAAGTTAATTATGTACAATTACAGTTACCTTCACCTTGGTGTGCTTTAATGAACTACAAGAGTTTAATTCTGTACACATGACTTTTACAGAGGTGAACAGACTTGAGACAAACTTAAGAGTGACCTGTGAGTCTCCAGAGCAAGAGGTGGTACGGGGGAGAGCAAAGGTGGAAGCTGAAATCATAGTGAGGGAGCACATTGTTTCTCAGCCTCTTCACATTTGGCCCCTTCTCCACTCAGCTCTGTATTGGCTTAAATTATTGTTTTCTTGCATTCACTTGAAAACAGGCCAAGCTTTTTAAATTGTGCCAGAGAAATATTCTTTTCATTTTTTGCTCTTTCTTATAGCTTTGGATTTTTAGGTTTGAATGAAGCCAAGAAAATATGAACAAGCATTCAACCCAAAGCCACTCATCCTATTCACACACCTCAGTGTGGCATTTGCCTCCGGACTAATCGAGTTAGTCCTGCTTTGCCAATCGAAGCTGAAGGCAAACAAAAGTCTCACTTCATTTAATTGAGCCCCACTTATGCTGTCCAACAAGAATGCAGATATTTGATTTGTTATGTTTTTCCTGTACTGCAACTACCTAAAAGTTCATGTGTGGGTTGGGGATCCAGAATCCTAGGCATTTCCCAAACACACAATAAAAGGATGGTTTCAAACTGCAAGAGCTTATTTTACAAGTGAGATCTCTGGAGGACAGCAATGCTGATCTTTCTGTTCTTCTCTCTGTGGAGACTTTGCTGGCAGAACAGTCTATAACTACTTTTTTTTTTTTTTTTTTTTTTTTTTTTTTTTTTTNAAGTAAGTGCAAGTTTTTCTTTGTGCCTGTAGGAAACCTTTCATTGACCCATTTCCTGAACCAAGCAAACAGTCATCAGCTTATAATTGGGTGAATTAGCCACAGGAGAGAAAGCAAACTTTAAAATAATTGCTCTTTTTCCTCCTTTATATCAACATTTTTTCTGCAACAAGCCACCTGGCTCCAAATATTTGTTTTCAAATCACCCAAATACAAAACTCATCAGACAGCAGACCCTGGAAGGTCTATAGTGAAAATCTGTTAAAATCACATCATCAGTTTTCAAAACCCATTCAAAAGGAAAAGATCGGCAAAGCATACCCCCATACTGTGCATCCTTTGGCTGGGAAAGTGAGCCCCCCTGCAGCTCAGAGCTAAGGAAGCAGGAATTTTACTCTTTAAATCACATGAAGTATACAGAGAGAGGGAGGGAGGGAGCGCGGGGAAACTGGTGCTGATCAGAGGAACTACTAATGGAACAGAAGAGTTTGAAGATGTCTGATCTTTTCTCTGCCTTGACTGCAGACAAACTCTCAGATGAATTATGAAACACACAGCCCTATCGTGCCTCCCTGAAAGTTCAAGGAATAGCACAGTTATGTACTCTTCACTGGGTACTCCTCCAATCCGCTACTTATTCTCCACCTACTTTACAGAAAGAGATATTTTATAGATTTTCCTTAGACAATATGTACCTATTTTTACCAATTTTTCTCCAATGCGCTTAGGGCAAGAAAGGCTATAAAATATTCCTTGACTTTTTGCACCTGTGTAGGGAGGCCATAAGCAGCAATTGCTATACAAAGCTCTGCTCTGATTTAAACACTTTAGGTCCCAAGAAGGTTTACCTCCACCCTGCTGACTGCCCATCGACAGCTGTAGGAGTCATCTCACCTCACTTCGCTTCATCTGCAGGGTAGATATTCGCATGCAAGCTAGTTTACACCTTCTCCTCCTTACGGTTGTAGGAAAGAAATAAGTCCTCCTAGGGAATGATTCATTTGACTGATTTCAAATAGCTACCTTATGGTGAGATAATTAGGTCTTAGAAAAGCCTAATTATTTCTGTTGACTATAAAGGGAACCTTGAAGATTGCTAGACATACAGAACCTGCCTCTGGCTCAGGTATTTCCTGAGCTACAGATCATTGGCAGCTGGAGGAAAGACGGCTCCATGCTTGCTTTGTCCTTTTGCTTTTCCCTCAGCACCCAGCATCTACTGCTGGTTATGGGCCAAATGGTCTTTCAGGGAAATTCAAATTCCACCAAATTGTGCAACCCTTCTGGAGCACTCGCAGCCTTTCTTCTACCCATGATACCCACTGCAGGGCAGGAACGGCAAAAAAGTCTTCAAACATGCTCAGATTCTTCACCTTTAGGGAGCTCCAGAAGTCCAGGTAAGGCGGGAAGCAATAACCCTTCCAGGGCAGGAGGGTGGGTTGCAAGTCTGCTCTTAGGACATAGTCTTGATGTGGAGCAGTGTAGACATCCTCTGTGATCACTTCGTGTATGTGGGAAGCAGGGACTGAATGGATGCACAGGCCTGTCTTTATGGAGGCTCTCTTCAGAGGAGCAGGAAGGTTGGGGCTTCCAGTCTGCCTGACTTTTCCAATGGGCTAACTCAAATAGACAATTTATCCTTCAGATTGTTTCTTCTCTGGCCACCAAGACCAGGCCTCTGGGAACCAAATGGCAAGATATTTAGTGACTTCGTGTGATGGATTGACCTTGGTTTGCCACTATGTACCCACCAAGCCGCTCTGTCACTCCTCCTCAGCAAGACAGGAGGAGAAAATACAATGAAAAGCTAATGGGTCAAGGTAAAGACAGGGAGATCACTTACCATGTACCTTCACAGGCAAAACAGACTGCACTTGGGGAAACTAATTTATTTTATTGTTAATTAAAAACACTGTAGGATAGTGAGAAATAAAAACAAATCTAAAAACACTTCCCACCCACTCCTCCCTTCTTCCCAGGCTCAACTTCCCTCATGACTTTTCCACCTCCTCCCCCCTGAGCAGTGCAGGGGGATGGGAGTTGCAGTCAGTCCATAACACTTCATCTCTGCTGCTCCTTCTTCCTCATGCTGTTCCGCTGCTCCAGCGTGGGGACCCTCCCATGGGAGGCAGTCCTTCATGAACTTCTCCAACGTGGTCCTTCCCATGGGCTGCAGTATGTTTTCTTCCACGGGGTGCAGTCTTTCAGGAACACATTGCTCCTGAATGGGTCAGTCCCTCATGGGCCACAGATCCTGCCAGAAAACCTGCTCCTGCTGGGCTCCTCTCCATGAGCCACAGCTCCTGCCAGGAGCCTGCTCCAGCATGGGCTGTCCACTGGCTGCAGTGTGGATATCTGCTCCAGTGTGGTCCTCCGTGGGCTGCAGAGGGACAACCTGCTTCACCATGTTCGCAATGGTATTCTCCATGGGATGCACGGGAAACTCTGCTCCAGCACCTGGAGCACCTCCTCCCACTCCTTCTTTGCTGACCTTGGTGTCTGCAGAGTTGTTTCTCTCAGATTTTTCTCACTGCCCTCTCTCACAGCTACTGAACAGCATTTTTTACCCTTTCTTCCATATGTTATCACAGAGGCATCACCAGCATTGCTCATTTGCTCAGCTTTGGAGAGCGGTGAGTCCGTCTTGGAGCCAGCCAGCCAGTTGGCTCTGTCCAACATGGTGGCAGCTCCTGGTGTCTTCCCACAGAAGCCACCCCTGCAGCCTCCCCAGCTATCAAACCCCTGCCATTTAAACCCAATACACTTCATAAGGGCCAGGATTTCCATCCATGTCTTCCCCTGGATTTGGCATTCAGGAGGTGTATTTCTCTATCTATCTATCTATCTATCTATCTATCTATCCCCTCTTTTCTGCAGTCCAGACTCTCCTCTTGGGCATATTTTTCCTTATTCCTCGTAACATCAATTTAGGGCTTAGTAATTAGCCACAGGTGCAAAGAGAGCAGCTTCACACTTCTTACTGCAAAGAAGAAAGTGATAAATTCAGTTTCCAGGTCTCTCTGCAACGTGTCTTTTAAGCTCCTTATCAGGGCAATACTTCATCAGTGCCGATCCCTTTGCTACTGTCAGTTATTTCAGGAATGCTATGAAATTAATAAGGCTAATGTTTTTTGTTTCTTTGGTTTTTTTTCTGTGTTTTTTTTTAAGTTCTAATTTGTTTAGAGGTGCTTTATAGCCTTCATGACTCCCATTACACATCTCCCATTCTATACTCTGACTGCCCATGGCCGCCTTATAAAAAGAATAATTTGGGAAGCAGATATATGCTATCAACCTCCCCTCTGAGGAAGCTAAATGGAAAATCCAAATGATGCTGTTTTGGAAGTACTTCCATACAGAAATCTTAAAATGTGAATTAACAGGCTAGGTTAACATGCACTTCAGGGTGGCTATAAGAAAGTCACAGATGTAACTCAGTGTCTTTAACCCTGTTGCTGTCATTCTTGATGAATCATGAAATAACTTTGCAGCTTTAACTGTGCTGTGGAATTAGGCCTTTCATGGCTCCATCATATATATGCATTAAATTTCTTTGCATATACGTGTAAATTAATATATTTATATATATAAATTGATAGAACTTTGAAAAAGTGAATGTCACTAACCAACGTAATCCCAAGAAGAAAAAACACATGATGTTACTGCTGACTTCTTCGCTTTTCTTTCTCCATATCTCTTCCTGTGCTGTTAGCAATTTCATCCATGCTATAATTTCAGTATATGGTGAATTTTCAGCAGATAAGACTGTATGGATTACAGAGAGCATGGGCTACCTGTTCTATTGTGGATTAGTGATGTTAAGGGAGCAGTGTGAGGAAGTCAGGATTTTCCTTGTCTGTACACCTGCCCTTAGGATTAGTGACAGGTTTTATTTTGAAAGGCTGTTATCTCGACATCTTTTTATAGTGTTGCAGTTGTCGTCTGTGTCATAGAATCTCCAAGAAAAAACTTGCCTAGAAGCCACGAAAACTGCTTTTCCAGCAGAAAGAAAGAAGCTTTTTCTGGAGCTGGAAGAAGGAAAGTTTCATTTGTGTATTCACAGCTTGCAGTAAGGTCCTTGCTCTCCACCCAGGGGTACATGGGATGCACTGAAGTCCGTATGAGGTACAGACTCCACAAAAACATTTATTAATATGAACGCTGACTGATGTGGTCATGAAGCTTCTCCCACTGGTAGGCAAGCTCCTGTGAAAGCTACCTTCATTCTCTAAGGAGGCCAGGAGCGAGGAAACTGCACTAGTGTAGGCTCAGTTATTGCTACAGCCCATTCCAGGATAACAGGAAAGGGCTAAAACTTTCTGGATAGCTGACGGAATTCCAGTCTCACTAGAGAACTTGGAAATGGGTAATTATAGAACAATACATCCCCTGTTTGTCGTTCAGGCGGTATACCAATGGAGCCAAGTGCCTGGAGACAATGATGATTTTTAATTTTTGCTTCTTCTTAAACACGAAAGCAGAGAAGAACATATTCTAGGAGACTTACGCTAAAGCAGCCACAACCACTCCTGCGTGCAATTATGCACACACACATGCACATGCACCTACACCTGCTAAATTTTCCAGAAAAGTGAGCTAATTCTTTATATCGCATCCCTAGTCTGGCTCTCTCATCCTGTATTTTATTTTTCTTTGCATAGAAAAGTGTCTGTCATTCTTGTAGAAGGTAACACTCTGCTATGGAGGCCCATGGCATGATTAAAATGACAATAATACAAAACGAAGAATTCTTCCTTCTGCTTCAATACGCAATGAAATACCTCCTATACACACACATACGGAGATAAGCCTATAATACCTCATAAAAATCAAATACAGACTTAAAAGAAGTAATGAAGAAGTTGGGAAACATTCCCACCAACAGTGGGCAGTGAGGGACAGGCTCCTGCACCATCATGTAGGGACTGTGTAGTTACAGAGCCATCTTATTTAGTTCTGAGCTACATTTACTGCTGGAAAAGATGAACAAGCCATGTTCCAAAACCAGTGCCTGCTCCTTTAGCAAGACCTTCCATGAGAAAGGTCTTTCTGCTCATAGACGGGGGACCCTCCAGGATATGTGCTTTGGTTGATGTGCCAGTAAAGCACTCAGTAAACTCTCATCTGACCAAGCACTTAGGTTGCACAGAGCTCAGCTGATATTTTCCAAACTACAATTTTATTCGAGCTTCCCATTGTAACCTTCCTAGGTGCAAGATACAATTACAGTTGTAAGACTAGGATTACTGTGCAGACAGATCAACATTTTAACCATTGGACTGTCTAGACCTGCTCTGAGTAGGATACCACTTCTCCTACCAAAACAGGCTTGCCATGGTAGCTAAGAACAGGGCTGCACCAAGGAAAGTCTAAAGGAAAACAATGCTAGTCCAGGCACATAGGTGCATGTAAATGCACTTTTACTGTAGCAAAAGACATTTCGTAGTTTGTTGATGTGGATTTTATGTAAAGGAAAACAGAAGATAAAGAAGAACAGAAAAAAAGCAAGCAGGACATCAAGAAATCCTGACAACAAGGACAGTTTTGAGATTCTGAGATATTCAGAGGAATGCAAAAATACTATGAGAGGCTGTTTTTTGCAAGTCTTCCAGACCAACTTATTTTTATTTTATCTTCACCAGTTTGAGCTGACTGCTAATCTGGGATGCAGCCAGAATTTTATTTTCCTTCTCTTGTGCCTAGTAAACACTTGCTTATTTAGTTAAAATGCAAATATTGTTAAGAACATTTTACCAGATGCTTCCCTGGGTTCAAAACACAATTGCCTTTGGAGCTTGCATTTGGGCTTTTTATTCTGCTTGTGGTAATTTGGACAACCTGTAGTAGTTAAATGCTCAAAACTTCACTTCTAAGTGGTATGCTCTAGGTCAAGTGTATCCTAAGAGATCGTGCCCAGGAAATCAAGACTATAAATATAAATGCTGTAATCTAAAATAACATAAAGAGAACCTTAATGAGAACACAGTGTAAATGCCAGCCTGAAACAATACACAAAATTTATTCTTGTGTTATTTGTGCTTTTACATCCATAAAAACAAATGAAAGGAGGTGTCTGTACAGACCTGTGGGTATGCAGGTCCATCTAAAAACTATTGGAATTTTCTATCAAATATAAGGAACCCTGACTAAAACTGGTGTTCCTGTGCCGATCCTATCAGCCTGTTCCACTACACCCATCCCTGAACAGAAAGCATTGCTCTGGAGAATATTCATGCCAAAGGGTGACTACTTGCAATTCTAATGAAACGTCTTCATACTTCATCAAAGGAGAAGGGAACCACAGAAATGTCACTGTCAAGAATTATCTTTCTCTTTACGTGATATCTTTATGCTGAATTTTTAAGGGTCAGGGGGAGGATTGCCAGTTCAGTTGCTGAATTACTGAGATCTTATGTGTCTATCAATGTGTTTTCATGTCAGCTGTGGACAAACAAGACAGCGAGATGGCCTATCTTTTACTAGAAAGCAAACAACTTTGCAAGTGAAGCAGGTTGAGACAACATCTCCTCTTGAAGTTGAGAGCCTTAATCTGCCAGTTTTACAGAAGAATTTAATTTTGAGGTGAAAAGTGCTTACATCACCAGTCTGAATCACCTTATACTTTATCAAGATATCTGAGAAATTTTCCATGACCTGTTGATACCCTACGAACAAACCTCCAAGGTAAGGAAGCGGGGTTATTTCCCTTCTACAAATAAGAGGGCTATATGACAGAAAAATCCAGTGATCAGCTAAAAACCACACAAGCCTGATGAGGAAGAGGAGAACTGGACCTGTATTTCCTATGTCACTAGACGGATGATTTTCTCAGTCTCTGCATGTGCAAGTCAGTTACTCTAAGGGAATCCAGCGAGAGTTTAATTGTTCTAATTCCTTTAAGACTTGTAGCCCACTACCAGATAAGAACCAGACCAGATTCCCATCCTTGAAATTTAGGTAAGTGATGGTAGTTTCTAGTCCTTATTTTTGGAAATGTATCTAATAGAAATATGCAGAACCGTAATGACTGTCCCCTCCACCTCCTTCTCTCGCATACGCATTTCACACTTCCATATCTCAACCTGGAAGATTATCATATGTATTTCTGTAATTCCCAGAAGTTCCAGCCTGCTTGTAAGATCTACACAGTTTAAGTGTTAAAGTTTTATTTTGTGACTAACTTTCTTCAAGGAACTGGCCTGATAGCATGAATCTTTTTTATACTGTTTAACAAAATATCCCTAAGTTGGCATTGCATGACCTGTAATGACATCTTAAAGATGAAGACTCCGTGCCCTGCGCTTTGAATTTAACATAGGCTTTTCCTTTGCTTGAAGTAATGAGACCAAAGAAAAACCAATTTGCTGTTCCTATTACTGGTTTTATCCACGAATCGAGGGATTGAAAAAAAGCACTGTATTTCTTAGAAGCAAGGCAGCAACAATGACCCCCTAAAGCCTTGTTATTAGTAATCTACAGCTGTGCTCCCAGTGGATGCTTCCACCCTGGTCCAGCAAGATCCCAAAGGGCATGTCTACACTTCAGCTACTGAGGCACCATTAGATTTATTGTCATAACCAGAAGCAGGTGCTCTGCAAATAAACATTGCTGTGGCTCTGTCACTTTCTGATTGCACCAGTTAACAGATGGACATACAAATTTGCGTTGGCACCCGCTACTGCACCATTTTCCCCCTTGTTTTCCCAAAGAGAACAGAGTTTTGCTTGATCTACGCCAGTGAGTGTGTAAGAGCAGAATCAGACCCCCAAAACTCTTAAGTAAGGAAACACAAGTGCATGCAAAGATAATGGTTTGCACAGCTCTGGAAAATATCAACTTAGATTGTTTTAAATACAAATAAACTCAAGCAAGCTCAAGCAATTAGCTTGGCACAACTCTGAAATGTGTTTAATGGCTGAGTGATCAAAAGGTTTTCCATCAACTTTAGCTGAATCAAACTGGCAAGTAAATCTTTCCTTACACATTATTTTCCGAAGTTTGAAGTGACAAATTGGACTGAACTCAATTAAAGCAGCAGGTTCTATGCATTTAATTGCAAGCAGTGTCTATGATTGTGAAGGAATCCAATTCAGAATGAAAACACAGATGTGGCTGTGGCGTAGCTCTGTAAAACACAAAGAGGCAAAACCAAGTTCAATCAGGAAAAAGTTACAGGCAATGTAAAATTATGTATTCTGCCATACTTCTGGAGCACTAGCTGTAGGCGAGTATTAAAATCTAAAATTGGGAAATGTTCATCTGGCTACACCACTGTAGTCCAACAAATGCTATGAGAAAAAGTAAGCAAATATTTGTAAAGCAGTTTGACTGCGGAAAGTGCAGGAAAATACTAATGGCATTTCCAATTACTATGCAATGACACTTACTTCAGAGAATTAATTGTATCATCAGTTAGAATATATTAAAAGAAAAAGTTTGTGCTAAAAATGGTAATTAAAGAATGACTTTGTAATAGGACACTCAGTCATTATGGGGGAAGTGCTTAGGGGGTAAATTTAGTATTTAGTCCTTCGGTGCACACACATGGCTCCCATTGATATTAATGGGCCCCATACACACTTTCAAGGGCAGGTTTCAACCTACACCAGGAAAGCTAAACTAAAAAGGGAGCCAATATAGCAGATCAAGTTATTCTTAAAATTGACCCAGGTGAACACGACATGTGCTAGCGTTTTAAGCCCTGCACTCAGTGAAAATTAAAGTTGTTAAATAAGCCATGGAATCAATTTTAAGCAATTGCTGTGTGTATTTATAGAAACAGCACCTCCATCAAATATCTAAACAACTAAAAAGGGAACCTATTACTGTTTAATTTTGGTCCTTGGAAGAAGATGATTTCCATAGTAAGGCAAGTGCGAGAATCATTTTAAAAGCTCAGCAGGGAATTTCTGTACAGCCTATGAGTTCTGTTTGAAATTGGGGGCTTTTTATATGTATCTGTGTCAGACTGCAGACACTATTTTGGATGTGGGATTCTTTGTCCTTTCACATCGTGGTTGGGGGTGAATTGTAGAGACTGTTGTGAAAGGGCTAACCCATCAAAAAGACTAGAAAGATTAAAAAAAAAAAAGAAAAAGAAAAAAAAAAGACCAAAACCCCAAAGATGATATGGTTAAACAAGCAAGGTGAAAAACCTATTTGAACTGAAAAGATATACCTCAGAAAGCTGAATGAAACCTTCCAAAAAAGGGAAACAGAAGAGAACTAGTTAAATATAAAAGCATAATACAGCAGGACAAAAGGGGAAAAAAATCATTTTGAAGAACATATTGCTAAAACCATAAAAATGAAAACTTTTTTCGCCAGCACCAGAATAAGGAAATCTGACAGAGAGTTTGTAGGACTGAGAGATGATCAAGAAGTAAAAAGATCATACAGAGAAGACAGGGCTATAGGAAAAAAGAAATCTTTGCAATGATCAATGTTGATGTGTTTAGGGAGATTCTCACACCAGAAGTTTCCCTTAAAAAGAGGTGAATTTGAAGATCTGTTTCAAATTGGAGTATCAGTAGAAAAGTTTTAAGAGTTAATCAATAAAATTAATAGTATAGCACCATCAGGGCCAGATAGTATTCACCCAAGAGTTCCAGAAGAACTCAAGTATGAAATTGCTAAACTATTAATTATGCTGAGTAATCTCTTGCCTAAAACAGAGTGCCCACTACAAGAATGGGTTGCCAATGTGGGGAAAAAAAAAAAGAAAAGAAAAAGAAAAAAGGAAAAATTTTTCAGAGAAGGTATTGGAAACCACAGATCAATAAAATCATATTGGTCAATTTGATAGAAATTGCAATGGAAGCAGGAGACACATGGAGAAATGGGAGACAATGGAAAAGGACAGATTTTTT
Source organism: Balaeniceps rex (assembly GCA_013401315.1). Lineage (NCBI taxonomy): Eukaryota > Metazoa > Chordata > Aves > Pelecaniformes > Balaenicipitidae > Balaeniceps > Balaeniceps rex. The sequence continues at coordinate 13,992 of VYZW01026793.1, forward strand.
TCAGGGGAAGTTCTGCCTCCCAAATCTATTAGTGCTGTTGTTGTTTTCTGTGGGTTTTTTTAAACACATTTTTTATTATATTTCACCTCCTGCTAACTATCTCAATAAGGGTAGAAGACAGTGAAAGAAGAGTAATCTGCTGCTGAGGAGGATATACATCCATGGGAAAGAGGACATTAGAGGCTTTCCAGGGTAGGAAGAAACAGGCAGTGACAGAGTGAGGTTTTGTTATTGTCCACACTTGTAGGCAGCTGTGTGATCTCCAAGAAGACCTTGGTAACCTGCCTGAGAGGTGCAAAGGTAATGGATTTCATGAGGTATCTAGACAGGTTATGTGCTGGTACAGGTGAGGAGCCAGCAAGCTTCTCTTGTACAAGTATGTACTCCATAGGCACATAATTATACTTACTGCTTTTAATACTCTGATGACTTAATTTTTTTAAAGGTCTTTGATGAGGAAACTTGATGAGTGACAGGTGATGCTGAATAAAGAGAGCACACAAACTCGGCCAGTCATGGCAGTTCATTTCTCCTATGCTTACCAGGCACCTGCAATCACTATACTAAGGAAGTTGGAAGGTATATCTATGCTTATCCCCCTTATTATCTGTTCATGGACTTCATGCCAAATTGTCCAGTCCTTTTTTGATCCTGCTGTTGCTATCTGCCTCCATGACCTGCCATGAAGAAAGTTGCAGTAATTTGCTGCCTAGGGGCTCAAGGAGGGCTTTTATCTGTGCTAAACCCATTGTCGTGGTTTAGCCCCACTCGGCAACTAAGCACCACGCAGCCGCTCGCTCACCCTCCCCCTCCCCGGTGGGATGGGGGAGAGAATCGGAAGGGCAAGAGTAAGAAAACCCACGGGTTGAGATAAGAACAGTTTAATAATTGAAATAAAATAATAATAATAGTAATAATAATAATGATAATAATAATAATAATAATTGTAATAAAAAGGAGAACGAGAGAGACAAACAAAACCCAGGGAAAAGAAAACAAGTGATGCAACCGCTCACCACCCGCCGACCGACACCCAGCCAGTCCCCGAGCAGCGATCGCTGCCCCCCGGCTAACTCCCCTCGGTTTATATACTGAGCATGACGTCATATGGTATGGAATAGCCCTTTGGTCGATTTGGATCAACTATCTTGGGCCGTGCCCCCTCCCAACTTCTTGTGCACCTGGCAGAGCATGGGAAGCTGAAAAAGAAAGTCCTTGACTAGTCTAAGCATTACTTAGCAACAACTAAAACATCAGTGTGTTATCAGCATTCTTCTCATGCTAAATCCAAAACACAGCACTATGCCAGCTACTAGGAAGAAAAGTAACTCTAACTCAGCTGAAACCAGGACACCCATCTTCTGTATGCCCTGGTTAAATGTCCCCTGGTTCCTGTATTGCTAGATTGCACTTCTAAATTCACTTTACCCACTGTCTTCATGACTTCAAGCAGTCACTTGATCCCTGTGATCATTTTAGTTGTCCTTTTCTGTTTCTAGTCCACATCCACGATACTCTTCCTGACCTGGGGAAATGAGACCTGCACATAGTATTCACCATGTGGGTGCACACCAGCTTTATAAAGCAGCGAAATAATGCCCTCTGTCTTCTCTTCTGTCCTCTTCCTGATGACACAGAAAATTTTATTGACTTTTTTGGGCTTCACTACATGTTGAAATGATTATTTCATGGAACCATCAATAGTGACTCCAAGATCTCCTTGCAACTGTCTTTTCTGAGTTCACCATCATGTCACTGTGCTTCAGACTATTTTCTCTAGATTCATTCATTACCTTGAGTTTTTTTTTTGCAAAGGAGATCATCTGCCAAATTTTGTCCCCTTTGCTTAGTTTTGTTAGGTTCTTCTGCGGTTCCTCATTAAAGCTGCAGCATTTTACTACCTGGTAGAGCTGAATATCATTTGTAAGCATAAAGATTTCACTGTTCTTTGCTTTCTCAAGGGCATTGATGACAACGTCAAATACAACTGATGCTTAAACCAGTCCTGGGGGCATCCCAGTGCTGACTTCTCTCCAACCTGAAAAGCAACTAATAACCCTTTACTTCCTATCCTTTACTTAGCTTTCAGAAATTTTTTCCTCCATCCCCATAGCAACTTACTTTCTTTAATAATGTTTGGCACAAAGACTTGCCAAATGCTTTTTTTTTTTTTTTTT
>VYZW01026795.1:7235-38250 GCA_013401315.1 Balaeniceps rex
AGAGTTTGTGGGAACTCCAAATCTTTGAAATCAAAAGGTCATCCTAAATCTAAAAGACTAAGCTCAAAAATAATTTTGTCAAAATAAGAGATGGATGATCCTTAAGATGGCTCACAGGGGCTGTAATGCAGTTAACATTTTTACTCCGAAACCAGTGTCATTCTAAACACACATTCAAGATTGAAAACTAGCAGATTCTTATTTTTCTTGCTCCTTCCTGGGCAATACAGACCTATGCATTTCCATTTGTTTATGCAGCTAAAATTGCCATCTAGTCCCCCCTCCTTACATAATGTTATGTTGAAAGCATTGCAAACTTTTTTTATAATCTGGCAATCTGCTGTCTCTGTTTCAGACATAGAAGATCAGGGTCCTGGATGTCTGGTTTGAGCCTTTTATCACCCCTTCTGGGGTTCTGCACTGGTAACGAACATTTTCCCATGTCATCACTCACAAACTGTCTTCAATTTAAAGTCCTTCCAGGCTTATCTCCCTCACCTTACCTATATCTTTTTTATCTTAGGGCTTTTTGTGGAGAGTGTCAGACCTCTCCATGCTTTCCAAAAGACATCAGCCACTACTACCCTTCAGTACAGTTTTCATTCAAACACTTTTATACTTTCCTCCATTTCATCCCTAAACCACAGGGAAAACATGTCTTAACAATATATATCCCTGCAAAATTAATCTGCTTTCCACATGAGATTTCCAAAACAAAGAGAAATGGTCAGTATACTGCTAAATTGTGCATACTTGTTATGCTAATGGAAATGCTTTCATTGTTACCCTGCATTCATTTTGTTCATTAGTCATGTTCACTATTTGTTTCCAACAGTGTGTAAACTTTTGGGGGAAAATTCAGCAAGAAGCAGAACTGACCAAGACTTCAGGTGCTATTGGTTATTATTTTTTAATCCTCCAAAGTGAAAATGGTGTTGGATTTACTTTAGATATTATTACAGAACTTGTTAAAAACCCCTGTGATCATCTGAGGTAAAACTTATCATGTATAAGGCTTAGAACAAAAACAGCACTGTGAAGACAGACTTCTGGATATGACAGTTATTGTCAGACAGTGAGAAAGGAAGAAAACCATACTCACTAAGTACAACCGTACTAGCTCCAGTATGTACTTGAAATTCAAACTGAAGCATTTGAAGATTTAACATAGCAATAGAAACTTTCTTGTTCCCAACATAAGCATGGTGATAGCATCAGAACAATGAAAAACTCTGTTATACTCTTGAAAAAAAAATTCTACAGCAATGGTCATAAACTGGTATACATCATTATGTTTGGTATGTTTTAGTATTTATTTATGAGCAGTACAGGTGTGCAGTGCTGAGGAACTTTGAATATGATTTAATTCTGATCTTACTCATTTCAAAAGAGCAACTTGGAGCAACAATGAAGTCAGTGAAAATACACTTCTATAAAATTTGTGTTAGGTGACACTCAAACCCAAAAAGAGTAGTGCCTGACCACTGGAATTTAAACCAAAAGGTACATCAACTTTTTACAGTTTTTTTCTGACTTGGATCACTTACTTCTGAGACTTTTTTTGAGGTCTCCAGGATAAATTTTAGTAACAAAGACCAAAATGTTTTAATATTACAATTTCCCACCCTTCAGACAAGCTGTTTCCCTTAATCCTGAGCACTTTATTAATTGCTTTTAGACAGGCTTTTCTCTTCAGCCTGGATTTACCAACTAAGAGCCAAATTAATCACAGGCATGACCCTAATGAATTCACCATATTTATGCAAGTTATTCAGTTCTAGATCTTTTCTGAGGAAATGCAATTGAATTCACATCCTTCATTGGTCTGTCAATTTTATATCAGTTCTCTAAGATTTTTTATCTTATTTTACCCAACACAAACAATCTCTCTGGTGGATTTATAAATTTGTAAATAAATTTTTTCCTGTCCAGAAAAGGAAAATTGTTACTAACTACTCAGTTCTGATCTCTTACATTCAAAACACATCAGGTTTGATAAAATAAAGACTAAAACTTTGGTGGGAAATAACCATCTAATTTAAAAAATTCTAGTTTAATGCAAAGCTAGTTTTGCAATTGCTGGACCCCCATCACATTTCTGTTATTTTTCTTTTAAATTCAGTTAATGTTATTTCACAGTCAGATCTTAGCTGACCTGGATGAAACTGAGACTTCTAAAATTTTGATTCTGGTAAGCATCCAAACCAGGGTGTTTTGCCAAAGTGTTGCTTTAAAATCAGGTGGTCTCTAACCTGCTCTGGCCCAGGGGCAAGACTATTGAGCAACTAATGTGCTGTGGGGAATATTCTGTTTCTCTCTCTAGGTTGGCCTCAGCTTTAACTGTTTAATTGCCTGTGGCTGCATATAATACAAGACGATTTTGTGGACAGCCTGCTTTCCCGAAGCCACTACTTTAAAGGAGTTACAAACTGGCATTTAAACATGACTGAGTTATAGTCATGCCAACCAAATCAGAAACACAGCAAGAATAGTCTCTTGTAATATGTCAGCTTTCCATTGTAGAGATTTATCTGCTCTACTAAGGAGGCAGACAGGCATGAAAAATAGCAAACTTGAGAAAGTTAATCAAACTTTTTTAAAACCTCAGAAGGCGTTTCAGTCAACAGCAATGTGAATGAAGGTTTAGGTTACAGATTGTTATATTCAGCTTGACCTTAACCATAAAAACCTCAGTGATGGCCCATACTAAGATGTGTTTATACCTCTTCTGGGGCTGAAAGCATATGCACAGGGAATTCTTAGAGCTTTCCTGAAAGATAAGGCTAGTGTAAGCACACTAAACCTGTCCCAGGAAAGGATATGTATCTGGCTCTCACGATCTTCTTGTCCTGTTGAAAGTTTGTATAATTGAGAGAGATCCGCTAAATTCTCCAACATAATCAAGCACCAAAACAGCCACTTTGAAAGACTGTATACTTTTTCATTTCAATTGGGCTGAGAGATACTTGGCTGAAAATCTTCCCCCAAAGAGTTCTCATTAGCACTGCAGCAAACTGGTATTTATTCAGAGCTCTTTGTTACTGTCCTATCACTATCAGGCTAAACAAAATTAAATAACTAATGCCTGACTTAGACAGAGCCAATGCATGTTAATGTTCAGAAACCAGTTCTCTTCAGTATCTTTTCTTCTTTACTGAGTCTTGAAATCCAGTTCCCTGAAAATATTCTTCTGGATGCAGTACATTTTCCTTCCTGAGTTTAAAAAAAAAAGAATCCCTCCTGTTTCTGGGGTAAACATAAATATGAATACTATGATAAAGCCTGTATAAAGGGTCTTCTGTACTACTGTGTTTTTGTAGTTTAGGACAGTAGAGCTCATACAGCTCCATAGACCTTGCCACAACACCTCTTGAGGAGTACGCATGCTGGTTCCTCCTCTCATGTGTTTGTCCTCGTGCCTGTAATATTATCAATAGGCTTTTTTGCCCATCACATACTTCTTGTCCATGTCCCCTCAGATGACGTCCTGCTGTCCCCTGAACACAAAGAAAGGGTCCTCTGCAAGTCATCAAATATATCCTTGCCACATGAGCTGCAGTAGGGTCCAAAAAGTCTCAGGGTGTTGTTCTGTTACATGATGGCTCCACATCTCCTTCCTGTCAATGGGGTCCACAGGAGAGAAGGCACCACGGAAAAGAGCCATTGAACAATTCAGGTGACCACAAGTGAGCTGGGTGAATCTGTCTGGGGGCTCAGTTGGGCCTCTGGCCATCTCAGGCATGAGATGTGGAAATAATTTCTTTCCTGACAGTGGATTGTTAGTTTAAGGATGAAAATTACTGTCTAATCCTCCTAAAATACTCTAACTTACTTTTTGGTACTGTTTACACTGTTTTACCCTAACCATCTCTGAAGCTTGATCCTGACAGGATTTTAGTCCCATTCCTAGGCTTTTCTAATAATTCACTGAGTTCTCAATGTAAGCTATATTTTGAAAACAATGTCTTGGTCTTATGAAATGGCTCTGTCAGCAGACCTCAAAGTGATACAGAAAGGAATACTTTCTCATTACTTTTCTTTTAGGAAGGAGGAAACTGAGGCACAAAAAGGGGCAAAAATATGGCTATGGTCAACCATCAGGGTATCTGAAAAGCTAGAAAGAGAACCTGGGTCACCAGTCTGGTTCTTTCCCCGTAGGTTTGGATACATTTTAAAGAGTAATAATACTCACAAAATCCCCTTTGTGGCTATTTATCGTCTTGAATGACATAGCTCTCTCCTTTTTTTTAAAACCTGTTGAAGAGCACCGTCAGCAGAAATACTATCTTACCCATATCTAGTGCCACAAAGAGTTTCAGAAAAAGGAGATGAGACTGAGAGCTGATTATCTGATTAATTCTGCCAAGCACATATCTAGCATAGAAAAGTATTCTATGCCTCAAGCAGTGTAGTACAAATGTCCCAATTAGATGCATGACTGATTTTGATTTGGCTCATTATTTATGCAGAACATTGGCTACTGGCTTATTTTATTATTAAGTCCTGCAATATCATGGAACCATAGAATGCTTAGGTCAGAAAAGACCTTTAAGATCATCAAGTCCAACCGTTAACTTAGCACTGCCAAGTCCACCACTAAACCATGGCCCTAAGCACCATGTCTACACGTTTTTTAAATTCCTCCAGGGATGGAGACTCAACTGCTTCCCTGGGCAGCCTCTTCCAGTGCTTGACAACCCTTTTGGTGAAGAAACTTTTCCCAATATCCAATCTAAACCTCCCCTGGTGCAACTTGAGGCCATTTCCTCTCGTCCTACCTATTGGGAGAAGAGACCAACACCCACCTCGCTACAACCTCCTTTCAGGTAGTTGTAGAGAGTGATAAGGTCTCCCCTCAGCCTCCTTTTCTCCAGGCTAAACAACCCCAGATCCCTCAGCCGCCCCTCATAGGACTTGTGCTCTAAGACCCTTCATTAGCTTCGTTGCCCTTCTTTGGACATGCTCCAGCACCTCAATGTCTTTCTTGTAGTGAGGGGCCCAAAACTGACCATAATATTCGAGGTGCGGCCTCAGCAGTGACAAGTAGAGGAGGACGATCACTGCCCTAGTCCTGCTGGCCACACTATTTCTGATACAAGCCAGGATGCTATTGGCCTTCTTGGCCACCTGGGGCACACTGCTGGCTCATATTCAGCCGGCTGTCGACCAACACCCCCAGGTCCTTTTCTGCCAGGCAGCTTTCTAGCCACTCTTCCCTAAGCCTGGCACCCGGGTGGCAGCGTGTTCCTGCTGGAGCTCTGTCTGGGAAGCTGCGTCAGTGGTGGTGGGCTCAGAGCTTAGAGAGCCCATGGTTTTCTGCCAGGTGGATACCATTGCTCCCTTGTCAACCTGGCAGACCTTCAGCGCCCTTCCTGCATGCACTTCCACGCCAACTGCTGTGCCAACTGCCATGCAAACAGCTGCACCACACCCTTGCTGCCACGCCATGCCTTTGCTGCTGCCCCACGCCCTGTTTGCCTGCCCTGTTGGCGGTCTCCCGGCCACTTGTGCTCCCTAAGGGCTGCTTTTATATGGGGGGGGGTTTGGCTGCTGTGGCTCCTGGCCCCATCCTGGTCTCGCCAGCTGCTGTCACGTGAGCTGCAGGCTCCTGGTGGCTCTCTCGGCTCCCCCTGATGTTCTGTGGTTCGGGAACCCCGCCCCGTGCACTGCGCTAGAGCGCTCCGCTGCCGATCCTGCTGGCATCAGAGCTGCTCGCTCAGCGAATATGACCCTTAGTAGTGGTTGTGACTAATAGTAGGAACACTAATCCATTTTTCTTAAGGCTGTATATCATCTTCTTCTTCTTCTTCTTCTTCTTCTTCTTCTTCTTCTTCTTCTTCTTCTCCTTCTTCTTCTTCTTCTTCTTCTTCTTCTTCTTCTTCTTCTTCTTCTTCTTCTTCTTCTTCTTCTTCTTCTTCTTCTTCTTCTTCTTCTTTCTTCTTCATTATTTCTGTTATCTCTTTCTCCCTTTATAGTGCCAGAGATCTGAGATGGAAGAGAAATAATTCCAAAATCTTGAAAATACTTGCATGTGAGCAATAGTATTTATTTCATGAAACTTTAGCTGCCCAGGAGTTAGACCTGGAAGACTATGTAAGTTACCTAAGATACCCCTTATAGTCAGCGGTGGGAAAAAGGCACTTCTGAAAAGTGATTCAATTATCAGAAAGTAGTATCTAAGACACATCAGATAACTCATTTTCTGGAAGCAGTTACTTTGTTCTATTGATCATAGAGGATATAAGAGTGACTGGCCCAGATTGGGATGCTCAAATTTTGATTGCCTTCATTCAAACATTTGAAATCTGTCCCAGGAGACTCCAGGAAACTTGATGCTCTCATGTTTAAAGAAATTCCTTTGAAGCCAACTTTTAGACTGCTTCCATGAAGTAGTACAGAAAGGATGTCACTAGAAGAAAATGCTTTCAAGATCTTTTAAGTGGAACTAAAAATCTATTGAAAACTATGTTTGCTCTTTACTGGACTATTATGCAATTTTTCTTTGGATAATCAGTTTCTCTGGGTAACAGTTTCTCTGTTGCTATAGAGTCATGAAAGTTTTCAGCACAAGTCTTTGAAACCTCTGAAGGATAATGCACAAATACATTCCTGCCAGTTCCTGCATGTCTCAGAAACGTCCAGCACCAAATATCCATCACTAATAAAGAGCCACAGGACATGCAAGGAGACACAATTATTTCAAGGAAGCTTCTTCACTGAAAGCAAGGGAATTTTTTAAAGAAATTAAATGGGTAATTAACTCCCTGCCTCATTAAGAACACATATGTTTAGCCACCTGAGTTGCTGGAATTTCAAAAGCTAGTGCTAGAGTAGAAGAATACCTCAAGATAAAGTCCAATATAGTCAATGGGACTATGGAGCAACAAGATGGAGTTCACAACCCTTTTCAATCACATTTTCCTAATACACTAATAAATGAACTGACTATTGAGAATATTTTTGGAAACACCATATTTTAAGCTAGCATGGAAGAACAGTCTAGGGACGCAATCTTTTAGTGTTTGTAGCTGTGGTATTAAGACCACAGATTGAACTTCAGCCAGTACAGCTCCAATTTTTCATACAAACCTTTTGCAGCTTACTCTTCTTGACCAACCTAAGCAGCAAGTATTATTCAGCAAATTGATCTGGTGTGTGATTTAGAATAATGAACACCTTTAAGAAAATTATGAGCTGTTGACATGCAGTTCATGAATGTAGAAACATGATCTGTCACAATGGATTTTCTCCCATCTAGGTACAAGTCATTTCAATATTATGGGATCACTAATAAAAAGGAAGAAACATTTCTACATTAAGAGGCCCAGACAACATTTATCTCCCATTAGCTTCAGTAAGTAGTGTGTTCACTTGAGTCTTATTAGTATTTAGACATACAGTTCTGAGAAATATTTTGAAACATTAAAAAGTCATCAAAATCAAGGAAATCCATAATAAACATGTTATACCTGCATAGCAACGTAAGCAGCAGAGCTAATAAATGCTTTTCTCCACATCTCAAGCTTTGGACTTTCATGCTTTTATTATGTGAAAGCTTTCACTAGATTTTTCCCTTGTGTGGAGAATCATGGTTGTGCATTCTGGCATGGCCTCTCTGGTATCTAATAAAGATTGATCTCGAGATTCAGTCTCTTTCTCAGTGAGGACACTAACAAAGGGAATTCACTGCTACCCGGCTGTCAAATTTTGTTAAAATTTGTACCCACCAGCAGGTACAAAATGTATTGCGATAGATGCATACATGCACAGAGAGGTTTAAGTTATACTGTGTAAGTCTCACTTCCTTAGGAGCCAGGCTAAAGGTAGGTGGATGTCTGGTCCTAAGAATTCAGCTAGTTTAAAAACTGAACTAGTTCCTCTGCTTTGAAATAAATGCAAAACCCCAAACTTTCAGATCTCTGGAGCTACCACGGAATTATCTTCATACTTTGTGTGGGGAATCTGGTACTCACAAAAGAATGTTAAAAACCCCTTAACTTTCATTTACAGTACATCATTCACCTCATATTAAGGAAAGATCTTTAAATACATTCTATTCTGCACCTTTCCTTTTCGCATCAGCATCCATAATGTAAAAATATCTTTTCAGAATTGAACTACAATGAATATTCCTCTTCTCAGGAATAATTCTAAAGCAGCAGGTGCTCATGTCTTGTTAAAAAAAAATGCTAATGGCTCAGGAATCCATCCAGTACATGAGTACGTACTCATGGTGTCTTCAGCCTTTGTTCTTATCAAATAGTAAAAGACATGTGACAAACAGCTGCTCTCCAGGAAATTAAAAATATCAAGAAGTGTTCTCCCATCAAATCAAAGGTTCCTCCTGGAGTGCTTCTTCCACCTAGTCCTGCACAGACTGTCCAAAGCGGAAGGACCTAGACTGTGGTCGTGACTGTGTTCATTCTTGCTCCCACGGAAACCACTAACAAGAGAAGGGAAAAAATCCCTGCAAAGCAGGTCTGTTTAATATATGTTTCTTTCTGGGAGAAATAATTTTTCATGTCATTATTAAATAGGAATTGCGGTAGGTCTCTTTCATAGGATTAGATATGAAATTATTAAGAAAACTACTCGAAAATCCTCATTAGGGAAAAGGAGACTTAACTCAAATCCAGTAAACTTCAGTGGGACTTCTGGTGCTCCTCACTTTCATTATCTGGGCTGTAGATATCAGAGAAATAAATTTACGTCAGCTTCTTTAATGACTACTAACTGTACTGTGACATTTCTTTTTGTATCCTCACACAGATGAAAATGTACAATGGTAAGATGAATATAAAAAGGTTGAAAATAAAGATTTCTTCAAAAAATTCTTCCTGTCGCAATCAGAGCTTTTAAAATTAGCCTAGCCTCCCAACTGCTTTGTCGGTTTTCTTTCTCTAATTTCTTTGGAATTTACCGGCAAATGTCCAGGAGGTTTCTTAATGAAATAGATGCTCAGACTATTTCGACAGTTTTTTTAAATGTTAGATCTCTCTTCTTAGAAGTGTAAGGACATTAGCAGTGAATAGAAGAATTAATCAGGCAATGCAGTGAAAGAATAGAGCAACCATTGCATAAACTATTTTACTGGCTTCTCCTTTGTTGTGTTTTTTTTTTTTTTTTCCTTCTTTTCTTCTTTTTGAAATTTAAGTCCTGAAAATGTCAAGACCAGAGCTGAGGAACAAGATCCTACATTACTGTTAATATACTTTAACTGATATATCTCAGCTTTTTGCCAGTCTTAGCTTTTATTAAAGATTTTTAAAAAGCATGTGTTCTTCAGTCAAGATGTACAGCCTGAAACCTTAGTCTACTCACTGGTTATGTGAACTACTGCGGGATGACAATTTCTCAGGCAATAGTACTGGTTGTAAATGGTCACATAAAGCAAAAATTGAAGCATTCAGTTTATTACATATTATATGGGATGAACTGAGTGATATAGTAGATGATGGTGAACTGTGAGACAATTTATTTATCTTTTTTCATTAAAATTTGATATGCACTCATAACTCACAGTGGGCAGGATGAAGTTTCCTAGTTTACAATAGAGCATCCTCCATATCTCATATTTCAAAATAAAGCAGTAGTTACTGCAAACAAAACGTTTCATTTAAGATCTCCTGAATAACATTTGGGTCAAAAAGATAAACACAGTCATTAATCAATAATAATTATTATTTTTGTGCACATATTGATCAGCTTATGCTAAATGCGGCAATTTAACATGTTAAATCACATTTAACAGTCGTTTATGCTGTTCTGTATTTTAGGCCATAGATAAAAATAAACATCCATCTCCATTTTCCTTACAGAATCTATCTGGAATACCTATCAATAGTATTTTATTCATCTGTTTTAGATGTATGTAAGAAACTCCTCACCATGACATCTGATGATCTGTCTGGTCACAATTGTAAAAATAGTAATTCTGAAAAATGGCATGCTCCCTCTTGCCTGACTCTCCAGTAGAAAAGCTAACTGTTCTGATATTTTTACCCCTAAATAACATAAACTTAACAGGAAAAAAAAAACCAAAACACATCCCAAGACAGAGGCAAATGAATGAATAAAGGAAGGAAATAATATTTTCATTCAGAAATGCTGTCACAGTGTTAAGCAGGAATTTTCATGTAATCTGTGTCCCAACTAACCATCACTGGCTGCACTCAGATATTTACCTCTTACTCTTTTTGCTAATGCTTTTCCATGAAAGAAGGAAAGAAAGAAATGTTTACAGTACAACACTAGAGTCACTAGCCATGACACCTCACAGAAATATAACCTTTTCTGTAACAGGAATATGCAGCTGGTTTTACAACATATATTTTTGTAAAGAAAAGCAAAAAAATAGTGAAAAGTACCTATGTAATAAAAAATGGCCTTTCATGACCCCTCTCACCCCAAGCAAACAATCTTAACAGGAATTTTTCTACTGGTACACTAATGGTGTATCACTTATGACCACTGCTGGAGACAGAATACTGAGCTAGGTAAGACCTTTGGCCTGACCCAGTACAGTTATTCTTCTGAGCAAGTTACAATGGAAAAATCAAAAACCTAAAACAGTACAAAAAAAAGGAAAAGAAAAAAAAAAGAAAAAAAAAGAAAGAAACTAGCTGAAGTACACAAATGCAAATATATGTAAGCTTGGAGATTTACTGCAACCTTACTGTCAAGATGATATAATTATAAAAGATATGGTAGTGAATGGATGCTTCTTATAGGAAAGAAAAATCATTAAAAAATCCAATGAAAATTAAAAAAAAAAAAATCACAGGCTTTTCTGAAAGAATTTTCTCCCCAGATTTGTTTTGAAAAATTAGGTACATGCTTTCTTTTTGCAGGTTCTAATTAATTTCTTTCTATTTGTAGCAGCAAAAAGTTACAGCTTTCTAACAGAATATGTCTTTTTATGACTGTGTAAAGTGGCATTTTTCATTAGCAAATCCTTCTGACAGAAAAATTCTGAAACAGTTCTAATATTCCCTTATTTGTGATGTGGATGCACCCAGACACACACACACACAGAGGCACACACCCTCAAACAGAACGGAAACTCTTCTCAGGTGTTTCCCTTAGTCATTAAGGCCATGTCTCAAAATGCTCTGCAAGTGTAATGGCAACAATTTATTATGAGCTCATTTAAAAATAACCATCCAAACATTATTAAAATGAAATGAAACTAGTTAAGTTACTATTTTGATGACATCTTTAGCAGGTGGTCATCAAGAATAAGCCTGTTTCCACCTCCTTTTATTCTGCTTCTATCTGCAGTCTGGATGAAATGTTTCTCCTTGTACAGAGAGACCCACACAAAGCTTACTCACTTTGTAAGCGTTGCGTAAACCTATTTTCAGGCTTAGTAATGAACAGACTTTTCATAAGCTTAGTAAACAGGAGTGAAATTCAGCTTTTCCAAATGTAAGATAGTGCCTGTGGAATAGAAATACTCATTTGCAGAGCAGCCTACGATCTTTCTGGAAATAATATACAGTTACACTCTGCAAACGAGATGTATTATCATTATGCTGCTGAGAAGATCAAATATTTCTTTTTCTTCCATAGTCAAAATATTGTTAATGGATGATTTTCTGCCTGGAAGGACATTTTATTGAAATTATGTGCTGAGCCCACCACTCGTTGACTGAGTAAGATGAAAACAAATGAAAAAAGAAACCTGCATGAGACTACTTTATGAAAAAAAAAAAAAGAGAGAATCGGGAAATGGGGATGTTCATTCTTATTGCGTATTATATCTCTTTTGTCTTTCCTTTTCAATCTTGTCTTGTTGGATCGTATGCTCTTCAGAGCAGTGACTTTTTATAGCGATTTCAGTGAGTCTTGGCAACAATGGTATATATTCCTAGTTGTTCCTTAGACATTGTTACGGTACCAATGAATAAAAACAGCAAGGATGTCTCCATTGAAATGCTTAGACATACGGGCTGCAATTTTCAGGGCTACCAATGTATTTCAGTGAGAGTTTGGCAATTTTAGGCTCTTATTCTTTCAGACTTCAGTTTTGTTTGTTTGTTCGTTTGTTTGATGTGTTGCTGTTCTGTATTTGTTTATTTTTCAGAGTTATCCTGGGCAGTTTATACTTGTTAGATTAAACAAAATTATCACTTAAAAGATTATTTTCTATAATTTTAAATGTATGATACATCAATCATTCTGTCAGTTGAAAGGCAGTACAGTGCTATGCTTAGCTGAAGTAGTAGTCTTGATGATCATAACGAGCTATTAAATTTGCTTATGCAGTGATGGAAGGAAAAGCCTAAGAATTATAATGGAAGGGAACATCCTCACCATACCCACTTCTGGGTATTTCTGCCAATTAAAAAGAAATATGTAAAAGATGGCACAGCCACACTACCATTTGTGTACCTTTACTTTGGACAGTATAAACCCCTTTCAGACTGATGCTACAGGTTCCTCCCCACTCCCAAGCATGTCTCCTACTTCTGTCCTAGTTCGACAGTCACACTATGCCAATCAGCCCCTCCCAGGTCATTGACGAAAGCAGTAATGACTCCCAGGCTATTTTTCACTTTCAGTTGCTGTTATGGAGTGTTTGAAAACTTGATGAATATCAGAGTGCATTTTAGCATAATACTCAGGAGCTGAATAAAACATAAAGATACAGAAGACCGATTGATATGAATGACATATCTCTGTGATCCATTAGAAAGACTGTATACACAATAGATTTTTTGGTTGGAAAAAGAACAGGATTGCTTTATTAGAGCCATTTGCCAGCTGCTCAGTGAATAGGTCAGAGGCATAAGAAAGATAACTTCCCTGTTAAAAGTGTTAGTTGCATTGCTCATTCATCACGCACACTCATTGTGTTCTGGCTCTCTGTAACAGTAGAGACTGAGGGAAACAGCTCAGTTTAGATTTCCTCCAACTTCAGCTTTCTAGTGAAAACATAAAGTTGTTTTGATGATGTCATAGTCTCCTGCAATTAATAGTCTGCATTATTACTCCAGTCCAGGATTAAGAAATGTATTGAGATCATCATTTTGATGGAACATACGATAGGATACACATTCAGTTCTCCATTAACTTGTTGTATCTCACATATATCTTTTCTCGAACATACATGGCTCTGAAACATATTTTATCAAATGCCACGTACAGAATCCTACTGAGCATATAAGTACAGAGAAATAACTGCATAAGCCAACTTTCCTGGTTGCTTAGAGAGATGGAAGGGAACAGCTAAACACCCTGCCTGTTCCCTCACAGGAAGAAGTCAAAACAGCTCCTATCAGATATGTGCCTTCCAAAAAAAGCCACGTGCAGCTCTAGAAGCACAAGTTGCGTATCACTGATTTAGTCAGTTCTTCCATCTGCAAAGAGCCCAAAATGCTTTACAAACTTTATAAGAAGCATTTCATCCACCACTGAAGTGCAGCCGCCTATGGAGCAAAACTTGGCAGCTGTTTAACAGAAAACATAAATCCTACACAATAGTTTAGGGGAAGAATTTTTAAAGAATAGTGCAGATGGGAATGTAGGGAAGTAAAATATAGTTACATAAACTGGGTGTATATATAGGCAGGAGATGCAGGTTGGCCAAAACAAGCAAAATTAAAAATTTCTCATATCACAAAACATTTCAGGCATTTTGATATATGTCTCAGAGAAAATTACTTTGTAAATGTTTAAAGAGTACTATTTTTGTTTGTTTCCTGTTTTTGTTCCCCCCAATGGTTCTATTTTAATTGCTCTATCCATCTGCACATTAATTGAGAATAAAGTCATAGCAGTGCGCAGAGACAGCCACCAGCACCGCTAGCCATGAGGTAAAATAATTTGTCAGTAACACAGAAATGTTATCACTTCAAATACAAAACATTCACAGCATTTCCAAAGTTGATAGCCAGGTCTGTAACACTCATCCACAGATGTGATTCTTGATTGTCAATAGTACAAAATTCTCATTTTAACCTCTTCAGGACCATGTTTTTAATGTTTTGTTTCCATAAAGAAAACTTCTAAGAGTCCCAAATTTATACTAACCCATTCAGTGATGTAATTTTGGAGAAATTGTACACGGAAAGAAAAAGGAAAGGCAAACAAAACTTTGGATTCTCTTATTCTTTGTTAGTGTCTTTTTGAGGCTGTCTAGGAATTGTGTATGTTAGAAAGCACCAGCACTATATATGTGCTGCTAAGTTAAACAGCCTCAGACTGCCCTGTTGCTGAGGCCGACTGGCATGAAACGGCTTGCATGTGTACCATCAGATTATTTTAGCATCCAAATGATTGCATTCAATTTGTATATGTGGCCTACACAGACTCCCATATCGTGCACAAGAGTTACCTAGGACAATGTCTGAGTCAAAACAGGAATAATTCTTGACATTTAATATAATAAATGATTCCATTTCAAGGTCTGGGAATGTTTCCTGGCACTGTTTATTTTACTACTGTAGGTGTAGTCTAGAAGTAGTATAAGCAATTAGTATCAGTAGCTTAAAAATAAAACAAATTTGCAGTATTTTGAGAGAAAGACTGTTTAAGGGAAGCTGAACAGTAAAGCATGTAATACATTGGTGAAATTGTTTTTTCCTTTAACAACTCTAAAGGTTCTTAAATACAGGTCACTGAATAGGGCTAGGAAAAACAATACAGCATTAAAAAAACGACTCTTTTTATTTTTACAGTTCTACTGGAAATGTGGAGGGAGTTTGTGTGTTTTGGGGAAAAAATCCCAGCATTGAAAAATTTTGTGTTTGAAGCAGTGACCAGCTTTAGACCACAGTGAATGGTCTAACAAAGTGCATCCTTTCCTCCTCATCACATTTTGCCTCTCTTTTACCTTCCAGAGAAAAACACATTCAAACATTGTACCTCTCCTCTCCTCAACCTGATAGCAGCCTTTGGTAGTGTGTAAAGCACCAAAGTACTCTCTAAATGAGGAAGCATTTGGATGTTGGGCTGGGTTCAAACCATTAAACAGTTAGGAGCCATGTAAAGCACAAAGAGTAAATTTTCATGTCGTTTGGGATTTTGAACATCCCCAAAGTTACATTTGAATACACAGTCATGGCTCAGATCTCTATCTGTAAATGAAATACGGTCAGCAAAAATATCTAAATGCTTCACAAAGGGAAATCAATTATTATTAGTTTAGGTTTCCCTTATAAGACCTTTCATTAGTTTTCCACAGCACTAAGGAGAAAGAATAAAATGTATGTGTGGATTTTAAACAGCTTTGCTGGCTTAATCCTTGCTGGACATTGTTCAAATAGAAAGCACTGGGAAGTGATGGCATTTCAAGTCACCCATTCACCCTGGGGTGCTATGAAGTAAGGCCATTAAAAAAAATCAACGTCAAGAAGGACAAGGTCACTTAAAACATCAGTTAAAATCCATGGAAATTAAGTAAAACTTGTGTCAGCAAATGTGTTCAATAAATTAAGTAAAACTAAACAAAGCCCTAACAGCTAAGAAAAGCTGTATAAGTAAAAGGTCTATATAGCAAGAAAAGGAAAGTTTCCACTTAAGCATGTTGTTTGCAGTGTATTTAAAGCTGCTTCTGTATACTGCTCAATTATTGTCTCCAATACATTGAAGCTATCTGCCCTTACACAACAAGAGTATTAAATAACAAAGTAGTTCGAAGAAGAATATTTTAATTTTCATGTTTTTTTGAGGATTGCATTTAGTTTTTCCTGGTTTTTATATTAGGTATTTTATTATAATAACGGATGGTAATTATATATCTTCTCCTCAAATTGGTCATAAATACCCCATAGCTAACTTCCCCCTGCATGCTAATGATGATGTATGGTACTTTTGTTTATGATAATTCATTTATATCATTGAGGAAAGTAACACATGAGATGATTCTCAAACTTTTAAGGTAGCAATGCAAATAGGTAAATTAGCTTTCTTAAAAATGCATCTATTCAAAAATTCGCAGCTTGATGTTTGCTGGTGCCTTTTTATAAACTCTTGAATTGTAATGCTAATAAAATAATAGCATGTCTGCTTGGTGCATCAGCCAAAGCAATCACATAGTTTGCCAAAAGGACAGGTGCTAACAAGTGTTTTGTTTTTCTTTAACAGAGCAGTTACTGCTCAGTGAATACCTGACCTTTGCTTTAAAGTTTTTATTGACAATATAATGTTGATGACGTTGGCTGAAGGAGATTTGGCTGGGCTGCTGAAAGAAAGCCCAATTTAAAAAAAGTAGTGCAAAGAATAAGAAGACACCCATTCCTTCAACACTTATTGGTGTTAAACACTGAGCTGCTGTGCTTTCCTCGCCTTGGAGCAGATTCAGATGCTCAGACTCACAGGTAGCCAGGCATCAATGCACAGCCATCCTTCCAGAAAGGAGGCTCTGGCATGACCTGCATGCAGCTGAGCACCAGGGAAGCCGTGAGCAGCCTGTCATTCTGATTACACGGCCTGTTGAGAACAAGGGATTTAAAACAAATGGAGCCAACATAAGCTGGTGGTTTAAGGAGAAAATGTTGGTTATTGCCAGAATTTATGGTACAAAAGGACAGCCTTTGCCAGTATTCCAAAGATGATCATCCCTTGCCAAAAAGGGTGATTGGCCCACATCAGAGCTTCTCAATACTATTTCTAGGAAAAGCACTTTTTACAAAGGGACTGGATAGACTAGACACAGTATAATTACAGTGGATAACAAAAGTGCGAAATCCTTCTTTCTGAAGAAAACCCACTCTGACAAAGCCAGCTGAATGGCTGCTATCTACTCTCCTCCCCCGACTTGCAAAACCTGAATTCAAATGTGATGCCACTTACAACACTGTGGCCTTTTCTTAGCAGTTAGAAGCTCTTCACTTGACACAGAAAGCACAAAATTCTCTACAGTGTCACCTACCTACAAATCCATGATGGGAAACCACTGTTACGGTGTCAAATATCCTTCACGATGGTCTTTTTAAATTTCTCCTCTCAATTCCTCTGTCCTTTCCACTGAGAATATGCACTTCATCAGAGAAAACTCTGGGAAGAGACACACAGGGTGTAATGACTGGGAAGAGTTTTGACCAGTCCTGTGTGAAAAATAACAATGCCAACAAAGAGTGCTCATATAGCTCTGCTTCAGAATGACTCCTTGAAAATGACATTCACCTAAAGTTAAAATTATCAGTGGGGGTAAATAAATACTTTCTGTTTCGATGCATTAAACAAGACTGCTGGCTCCTGACATATCCAGTTGGGGGGGCAGTAGGAAATCCCTCCGTTATATATCTGCCTGTAGGTTTCAGGCCATGATGTGGGATAGGTCATTGAAAGTTTTATTGAGCTTATATGAGCACAGTCACATCCACAAGTCAGTCATTATGCTACAAATTAAGGCTGAAGTCTCGTCCACCTAAGCCAACACTATCACGAAACACTCTGAGGTTTTGGCTGTGAGCTGGGACGTACCCTCACGTGTTATGGGCATGCAGAACAGGTCACACGTCCAGGCAAGGCTCCCGGTGTAGTCAGTCCCAGTGGAAAGCTGGTAGCTGACAGCTGAAAGAGGACAAGGACCAGCTTTCCATCCCTCACCTTGGCCAGCACTGGCTGGGAACTGTCTGCCTGCTGCAGGCAATGTCAGTGCCACCGTCTGCCTGTGCCTCCACACCTGCTCAGCTCTACCTCGATTGAACTTGCACGGTGGGGGCAGCTTCCCATCAGGAATGGGGCTCCCCTTGGTGTTATGGTGGTGACAGGGATCAGCAGCCTTGTTTGGTGGGTTGCCAGACAGGCTGTGAATAAGCTTGAGGCTGAAATCCCTTGCTCATATAGACATAACCTTCCTCATCTTGCAGTTGAATTGTTCCCCAGCAGGACAAATCAGCAGCTGGGGACAAAGAGGACAACTGAGGAGATATAACCAAGGGGCATGAAGACGAGGCTGGAGGGACCTTGTGTGGGGAAGACTGGTAGCTGTCAGAACCTGACATCAAATGCCTGTCCAGTATTAACCATTGCCCCAATATCCCTCTGCCTTCCCAGTCGGCAGGAGGCTTTGCTCAACCAGGCAGCTATTGTTTTTGGTCTGGTGCCAAAACGCATCAGTCAGCCAATAAGTGAGCGTTACAAACACAATCTACTGGACTAACTCTAGGATATATATTTTCAAAGTTCATATTTATAGTTTGCAAACTCTGTCTTTCAGATAGCAAGTCCTAGTAGCACCAGAAGCTGTTGAATATTCCAATCAAACACAAAATTAGAACTGGATTCTGTGCCACAAATACAAAGTAAAGCCATCTGCCAAATTTCTAAAATACCTCACCTAAAGATTTGGTAATTTCTCTTGTAACATGAGTATAATACACAGCTTGCCCCTAAAGAAGAAGCCTCCACTGTGTTTAGTAGATTTCATAGTAAATCCTAATCATTGAAAGACTGTCTTCATGCTTATGGGTTGCTTTAAAGATGGCAACTGGTCCAAAGTTTCCAGAGAAGGGACAACATTTTTCTGTTATTTATTAGTTCACTTTAGGTCACTGGAGAACTTCCAAAGATATCTTCCTTTTCTGTCTTATAAACCCTAAGAGTTAAGTAAGTATTCTCAAATAAGCGCAATTTACAGTATGTCAGCTTAAAATAAAATCATAACACATTTCTAAATTGATAGAAATTGCATAGCACCAAATGAGAAATAGGGATTTTTATCCTCTCATTTATACATGCTTGTCTCTCTGTCTATAAACATATGTTTGCACATACTGTGTATTGATAGATTAACATATAAAATTACAACACTGCATTTGCAACACTGTACTTAAAGTTGTGTCTGCATTTTTACTTCAGGGGTTTATATCTCAGCTATAAAATATTCTCTCTAGGCTGAATCTTGGCAAAGATTGACAAGCTACAAATTATTATTTTCTTTTTAGAAAAATTAGGAGAAAATGTCAAGACAATAATCCCATTCCCTTCATAGTGTCAAAAGGATGTGTGAACTGACCAGAATGCATGTTATTTGGTAACTCAATCAGAGCCAAGAGAACAAATTTTCACTATTATGGACCTGGCTCATTTTGCTGTGGGAGTGAAATTCTGCACCCCCTTAGCCAGTAATGTGCTCTGTGTTCTTTCTCTGGTTTTAGCAACTTAAAAGAAAACATCATTTCCTTAAATCATGTACCAGTCATCTGTAAGTGTTCATGATTAACAACAGTTCTATTCTGAATTTCAGTGAAAAATGGCAGAACTGATTCAGAAAGCAATAAGATCAGCCTGGGATTTCACTGTAAGAGCTGGCTGAAGACACAGACGCAGACAAGACTGAATACTAGCAGATCTGATGGGATAGCACCCTCACTCCAGCCAACAACTGGAGTTGATTTTAGAGGGACTTTGTAAAAACTCTAGCAGGAGGAGAGATACAGGACAATCAACAAAGCAATGGCTCTTCAGTATTTCCCATGAGTGGGCTCATTTCTCCCATTCTTTCTGCCATCCTTTCAATACTTAAAGGGGGTTTATAAGAAAGATGGGGACAGACTTAGTAGGGCTTGTTGCAATAGGACAAGGGGTAATGGGTTTAAACTAAAAGAAGGTAGATTTAGGATAGATATAAGGAAGAAATTTTTTATGATGAGGGTGGTGAAACACTGGAACAGGTTGCCCAGAGAGGTGGTAGATGCCTCATCCCTGGAAACATTCAAGGCGAGTCTGGAAAGGGCTCTGAGCAACCTGATCTAGTTGAAGATGTCCCTGCTTATTGCAAGGGGTTTGGACTGGATGACCTTTAAATGTCCCTTCCAACCCAAACCATTTCATGATTCTGTCCTCCATACCTGTTATTTATAGACCCTGCCACTGTGGTGAGGAGATGGGATTCATCCTTTAATATATCTACCCAAATTGCAATAATCAATGAAATGAAATTATCTGCTGTCATTTCTGCCACCAGAGCTTAATTAGTTCAAAGGAAGCAGTATGGGATGTTGGATGAAAAGTTGATCATCGTCATAAGGAGCAAAATTGAAATTTATTCTGGAGACTGCAGAAAAACCTGTTAAGGATTAAGCAGGAATTGTGTGTCTCGCAGGAATACCACGTGCCAAAATATGTCACCCTTTGATAGAGCTTCTGCAAGCAGCCTGCTTGGATTACAATAACTGCACTTCAATCCAAGATAAATAAAATAGTATGTGCATCCTATGGGATAAATTGTAGCTTGGGCAATGAATGTGCAAGGTGGGGAAGGCTTCTTTCCATAAGAAGCCAGTGAGATTCTTCCCATTGTGCAGAAGTATGTGAGATAACTATGTGACAGGCCCCATCAGCCTTCTCTGGTTGGAAAAGGGCTGGAGCCCATTTTACACCATTTTAGGCCCTCTGTAGTGAAGAGGGCAGAATGGCTGTCCAGATATTCGACTCTCACTTACATCACTTTAACCTAAGGGAAAATTGGTAGAGGTTTATTTAGGCTTAGAGCATAGCACGAGGATAGACAGCTATAGGCAGCTATATCTAAAGCTGTCCCACATGAACTGCTTGAGCTGGAGACTCAGATTTCCTCAGGGCAGATCCCTCTGCAGTCCACATTAGCTGGAAAAGACCAGAATGCACTTTGCTCTTATTAAGAAGTGAAGATCACTGTGCCGGTCACGACGCCTCATGGCTGCCATGGCATATCCTGCATTGCCCTTCATAAATACACTTTTTTTTGTTTTACCTGCTCCCAGCAACTAGTAGAATTACTGTTAGAGTGGACTGTAGGCAGGCTCAGTAAAATACTGCTCATAACTACATAGGATTAAGGTATATTCTTCTAGATGAGCCCAAGTATTGATAGAACAGAATTGCTTATTTAAGTAAATAACGTTTCATCGCCTTCCATAAAACATTTCATTCATCTTCATTTAACATCAAAACCTCAAATAAATCTATGTATGTAATGTATTTTAATTAAGCAGAGGACAGGTGAAGAGTTTTTCTTTCAACATCTCCAGTTGCACTCTGCTGCTCTAGTCAATGAAAGTGAAACTGTAAAAACACGCCTTCATTATTAACATTAATTTTTACTTCATTTTCATTTTTGCTCTCAGAGAATGGATTGTGGTGCTATGCATATGGGATGGCACACCATGGGAAGGGAGAAAACTCATTCCTCCCAAGCGGTAGAACAGCTCTGTTCAATGGTATTTTTGTTTTCTTATATTACCCAAGGGTTTTTAACTTTCACGGTAAAAAGTGTAGGCAACTTCTCAGGATATGGGTTATCTTACAGACTTCTCTCTTCTTCTCCCCTCACTCCATAATCATCATTGCAAGCTTTTCTGTGCAAATCATACCAGTTACTTCCACAGAAGAGACATACCAGAAGTGCACAATTTCAGAAGAGGACTGGCACCCTATCTTCAGGCATTTCTGTGCCGACCATCAGTACCCAGCGGGAGTACTGCAGTTTCAGTGAAATAGTGATTTTTATCTTCAAGTACTTTAAAAATGGAAGTTCCAGTACTGAAGTCTGATCTACGTGCGTGAAAGATAAGGCCAGTGCAGGGTGCTATTAACTTCAGTGCAGTTTTGTGTTCTGACCCAAAATGTTCATTTAACTGCATCAGTTTGCAAGACCAGGGCTTTAACAAACTACACAAAGGAATAAAACCAGCACCAATGAAATGCAGTTCTGATGCAAAATATAGCATGCTTTTAAGAGTGGTCATCATGATTACGTGGCAGTTTTGGAATGAAGAGTGCTTTTCCAGTTGAAACTAAAAAGCAGTTTTAAACTCTTGGAGGTGGAATTTTGGTTTAGCCTCACTTAACTTAAAATATATATATACACATATGTGTGTGTATATCTATATATCCCTGGCATTTTTTCCTAGGTGATCATAAAATCTTTACGTGTCATTGTAAGACGGCACCTCTAACAGCAAAGTGGCCCCGTGACACAATTCTGGCACGTTAGTTCACTGAAATAATGCCCAGTAAAGTTAGATCATCAAGATTATTTCCTGTATATAACACTTGAGCTTTCCCTGGAGCTCTGATCCACAAACTGACCCAGTCTAATCCTATTTAGCTTTGAGATCAGAACACATGGAGTAGGTGGCATGCAGTCAGATGCTTGGGAGATAGAAATGTTTTCTCTGCCATCCGTCCCAGAAAATACACACAATTCTTTCTGCCCCCTCAAGCAAAACCACATTTTGCCTTGCTGGACTACAGAACATTACATAAAATATTTTATGTTTCTTCTATCTCATTATTTAGAAGAATTATTTTATGTCTAACTACCTTAAGATAGCTGATCATGATACGGCTTAAGATAGTAACTCTCTACAAGTAAAAGGCAAAAAAACCAGTTCACAAAGAGAATGCAATAAACCTACATTTAGTATTCTTTCCTATGAAGCTGCTTAAGTTTTCTTCTTTTTTCCTGAAAAAGAAGGGGAAAAAAAGGGCTTCCTTCATCTCAGTAAGTCAACACAACACTGCATAAGAGGTGCAAAGCTCTCCAGTGCTTACAAGTTACAAATTAGACATGACTATGACTCAATATTCCCTTTTGACTCTGCTTTTGTTTTTTTTTTCTGCCAGTTTTTTTTCATTCTGCACTGTAACTCAAAAAATTCAGATAAAAATTTTCAACAAAAATTTATCCTCAGATTTGCCACTTAGGTATTCTCAGTAAACTTTACCTTTACCTACCTGTGTAGCCCTATGCCGTAAAGGTATCAGTTGTTCTAGAGTGACGCTGGTTGACTCCATAAATCATTCTCAGAGAATTCTCCATTATATCTTCTCACCAGGGTAGGCTCATCTGCAAGTGATTGACAACAACTCAGCATTCATTTGTTTTTTTTGATTTATTTAAATACATTCATTATTGCTCACATACCACAATGATGTGTATTAAAAATAGATGATACATAGCTAATCCTAGCAGTTCCATAAAATTGTGAAGTATTATGTGCTAACTTTGCTGCAATGAATAGTCGCATAATGCATTCATTGTGCCTTTCCAAATAACTACGGAAAGATAGTTCAAAGTCCACCTCATAAAAAAGGGTGTGTGTTTGAGCATGGTAAAGACAGAGCTAAAGGCAGGTGAGAGCACTATTTGTAATGGAACAGGGCTATCATATCATCTCACTGCCACTCTGTTAGACCAATCTGTCAATCAATCAATTGTTTAAGAATCACCCATAGAAACCATCACTAAACCCAGGTTATTTAGCTCTTTACACCCATTTAAAACACCATTATGACCTTGTAGTTAGCTTCAGTTATGCAAAATATCTATACTATATTTTGCATACAAATAGCAAAGGCAGGAAGTTAATAATGCTATTTATAAAACAAAACAGCCCTAATGTTGAGTGAATGGCTTTCGGCCATGGTTCAGACAGGTAATGAAACATGCGCCTGGATTTAAGCGCATGAATCACTCTATCGATTCAAAAGCACTCTGCAGGTGCCTACAGTTCAGTGTGCACTTGAGTCGTCTGGTGGATCAAGGACTCCATCAGTTATGAGAATACACAGAAAGGTGTTTGTCAGGTGGATTTTAGGACTGTATGTATACAAGCACTCCATGAGTGAAAATTACAAAAAAAAAAAAAAGGATAAGTCATGAAAAAGAAGATGCCAAGAGTAGAGTGGCACACTGGCTCTATCTCGCTATAGCACAAGCCCTTTGGACATGGCTGTGGTGCTGCTCTGTGACTTGGGTTTCAGCGTGCTCATCTGTCGGTGATGGGCCGGGGAGCCCGGAGGCGGCTTTGCTTCACCTTGCCTTTTGGCTTCCTCTCAGGCGCACGGAGCTGTGTACTGGATCTGTAATGGCACCTTCCTTTTGGTAGCTTCTTTCTACAAGTTTACTTGATTGTGGCTCCACAAACCACCGTAGCAGCACACCCCGGTGGGGCAGCGTTGAGGGCATGAGTGTGCAGCTTGGTGTAAACTCACTGCAGCTTCTCATTGAACTGGAGCTGGAAGGAAACAACTGTGTGTCAGCTGCCTGCTCCTTGCAAACAGTGCGTTAAAATACAGTAGCGTGGCTCCATGCAAAATGATACCTTAAAATATATTTTAGAAACTATAGGGGGAATAGTGGCAGATGTAATAGAGAGGCTCCTCATACAAGCCTGTTTTGCAAAAGAACTGTTAATAACCTTTAGTGTGACTGAGGGAACATGAGTAGTTTGTTTAATGTATGTGTGGGCAAAACTGTAAATGCCCAGAAACTTTGGTACAGCACAGACCAGTCTGGACCCTAACAGCCAAGACTCGTTGCAACTGAAGAAGATGGTGAAGCTCCAGTGGACTTCAGCAGAGGCAAAAAGGAGCCTTTAAGAGTGCAGGATTTAACCCAGGCACAAGTAAACACAAGGCAATGGAGCATGCAGATGTCGCTGGTGAGTAAGCAAACAAAAGAAGGCCTCCTGAGCAAAATGTGTTTTAATTTGATATTTGTAGGAAAAAACAGGATAAGGGATTTAACTGGTTTATAAGTGGTAAAGCAGAAGATGAAGGAGAATAGCAGACTAAAAGCTGAGAGCTATTTGAGGTCTGGATGAAGTAGGCGGGAGGAAGAGTTTGGAGCGGGGGACAAAAGAGAAGGGACTGGTGAAGGCAAGAGCATAAATGTAGTTCTGGACTGCAGTGCATGGGACACAGGACTGAGCAATTCACTTGTGTCACACAGGATACCCCTGAAAGAATTTAAAGTTGGTGAACTACTAAAATCTATAAATAAGGGACCTCTCTAACCAATATTTCCATTGCTCTATTAACTGGTCTCACACTCCTCTGTCTCCCAGAACGCAAGAATACTAAATAGTTAATGCTCTGAATAAAACATCTCTCCAGCCCACTTGTGATCTGTATGCACTGAAATGTGCCTGCTTAGGCAATCCCTCTGACCTGAGGAACATATAGTGCATTTATTAGCACTCTGTGCTACTGTCCAGGGTAGAAAGAGTTCAGCTACTTCTAGTTTAGGCAACACGGTGTTTCCTGCTCTTCATTGCCTGACCTCAGAGGCTATGCTAACAAGCTTTCCAGTTTTCTGCCCCATGTTAGCACTGATCTCCTTGAAAAAAAAAAAAATGACTGTAGAAGTGAAGAAATCCAACAAAGACTAGGTAGACCACTGAAAATTGCAAGCAACTTCAGTGGGTTTTGGGGGTACCAGCATTCTCACTATTTGCTCCAAGGCACCCTAAGGAAACAACACCAGCTTCTTGTGTTAGAGGAAGTCTTCTGTTAAAGCAAGGGGAGTGCTATTTTGCTGAGCAGCACAAACCAACACAACAATAGTGTTTACAAAGAACTTCAGATGCTTTACAATAAATCTGGATGTGCTTAAAAATCCCATAAGGGTTTTAAAAAAATCTGAATGTGTTTTCTCAAGTAACTATTTAAAGCATATTAGAGTTTATTTAATTGCATTGGGATTTTTCAAAGCATATCAGGGCAAAACAGTAGAGTATAGGCCCCAATATGCTAATTAATAGCTAGCTAGACCCCTGAAATAAACCTGCTACACTTCATTAATCAGACAGTAATTGAATTGGCACAGTACTTCTGTGCAAACTATATGTAGATTGAAGTACCAGTCCTGCCAAAGGAGAGGGTAACTTTCTCCACACAAGTATGTTTTTGGACAATGAATTAACATTTTTTCAGTGGGCAGTTGGCCTTTATAATTCATACTTTTCTGCATGGAAAAATCTCACATTACTGAACTCGGTGAATTATTGCTCATGCTGAGACAGTCTTTTAGGTAAGTACTTTTCAATGACCACAAGTTCAGCTCAGTGGAAAAGAACAAATCAGAACTGATACACTTTGCTTTGTCATCTAAAGACATCTGCCAATTAATGTTATTATAAAATAATAGTGTTGAACAGATGTTTCATTTACAACATTTATTTTCAACTGTATGAAAGCTAACTACCTGGGGATTTAACTGGCAAATAGCGACTACTTTGCTTACAGAAAATGAAATAAGAAAATTTCCAGCAGAACTGATGAAGTGTAATTTTGGATATTCATTGTCTACAGTCAGATCTGATAAAAGAGTTAACTGGACCAAAAGGAAATGGACAAAAAACCCCTTACTTTAAATTTATAACATTTTTCTTATGAAAGAATTACTTAGCATTCCTTCAACTTTAGAAAAGAGGCCACATATTTGTGGTATGTCCGTGGGCAGGTCACTTTGCTCCAAGGTGCTTTTCAGGGTATCCGGCAGATGTTCAAAGCTAGGTGCCAGAGGCGCCTTCAACAGCACTAAGCTGTTCAGTCCCAGTTTAAATCAGTGGGAGTCAGACACTCTAGCATTTCTGAAAATTCAGAGATCTGTATCTGTGGATCCTCCATCTGACCTTCTGCCATTGCTTGCCTGACTTCCCTGCCCTGGACTTCTGTGGGACTGTCCACAGGCTTCAAGTCAGATGTCCATTTGAGCATATTCCTGAACTGGATCCTTAGTACTTGGCAGTTTTTGAAGTTTTCAGTATCTTCTGCTAGATTTCTAATGTTACTTTAAGGAAGTTTCTCTCTCTCTCTCTCTCTCTCTCTGATTAGATTTTTTATGTATCACTTTTATTAGGGGAAGAAAAGACACTTCATGATTGCAAACAAGCACACCAAATTTTAGCTGTAAAGTGAGACTTAGAGAAATTTATAAGGAACTGAAAATGACCCTGGATAATGAAAACACTTGAATATTCTTAATTAACTATAAGCATTGCAACGCACACCAGCTATAATGTGCGTGTGCGTGTGTGTGCATGCACACATACACACTGCATGTATTTCACAGTGCCAAAAGACTACATTCCTATGGTAAGATGCAACTAATAAACAGCAGAGGGGGATGGGATGATTTTTAACATATAGTTGTATTAGTATATGCCCGTCGAGGCAACAATAACAAATTAACATTACGTTAAAGGGGAGAAACAGCTGTGATAGTCACATCATTTATCAGAGGAAGCTGCAGTTCTTTGATCTAAGAAAAACAAAGAAAATTACCTAGTGTTTTTTCAACAAATAGTTTAAACCGATTAGATATTTTGAACTTCCATGCCTATTGAGGGAAACACTATCCTTAGAGTTGGCTTGTGAACAAAAACTAGTGTAACACTTTGGGGAATATATTCTCCAGCTATCTTATTTCTTCTAATCATTGTCCCCTTTCACTGGAGACTTTCCCATTATTCAGCAACATATGGACCAAACATTTCTTCAGTAATCATGTCTGAACAAAGTAATCATTCCCTCATTAACCAATTATTCCTCAGAATCAAATGAAACAGACATATTTGCTAAGACAATTTCCTTTAATAAACCCTATGGAACCATACCTCGTGCGTACCCTATTCAAATAGTTTAATTCAAAGATCACAGTGTAGATGATGAAGAGGGATTCTTGTTTTACACTGACAATAAGTGATCTCAGGAGCAAGGTTAGGGATGGAATTAATACCAGATTAAAGAAAAAGGCAATGTTAAAAGAGCAGTAATTACTGGTTAAAAATTTAACCTTTTGTATTCCGTGCTATCCCTTTTCTGTGTGCTTAAAGCTCGGAGTGCAATTCTGTTCATTTTAAAGGAGCTTGAAGTACAGGTGGATAGACAGGCTCTTGAAAGGGCCACCAGCCTATGCAATACTCACATACACATCCACAGAAAAAAAACCCCAATCAAAAAGTAATGAATTTCTATGTTGGTTGAGAAAATATTCTGTCATAATATGTGGCAGTACAGAAAGCACCCAGGCAAATTGTATCTGGAGATCCTTTAAAAACATCTGGCTACTTGCATTTCTAAGTAGGCTGATAAAGAAAAATCTGGTCTTGAAAGCTCTAAGTAAAGTTTATCCATCAGGTATGTGTTTACTTGTTGTATACAGTACTTTCATTACCTCTTTCTCAGATACAATTCACTTCGCTCTTTGATAGCTTAGAAACTTCATTATAAACCCAGAAAACTAACAACGTAATTTTATCCCAGCTTCTTTCTTTTTAGTACTGAAACAGATAGTTGCAAAATGAACAATGAACTCTCTCTTTAAGATAAAGGCAAGGTTTCAGCATTCTTCAGTTCCTTTGTTTCTTCTTGCTGTTTTCAGAGAAAAATACAACCTGAGAGTGTGTTGTAGGGATAGTCAGCTGAAAAGCCAAATTCTTCAGCTTTCACTTGGCTAAAACTCCCAGGGGCTGAAAGTTGTGGCCAATATCTTACAATGCATTTCAAAAATTCTAAGCTCTCTTTAAGTATTACTATCACCAGTTATTTCTGATTTGCAGTCTAGAGTCAGAAGAGAAAAACAAGAGCAACCACATTTTTCTCTAACACATGCTCTAGTGTTCTTTCACCAGTAACTCGCAACTTAACAATACCACCCTCATGAGCTTGAGATACAGATCACTTCACGCATTTTTGTTCCTCACAGCAATGAGTGTGTTACCTGGAACTGTTGTTTCTGCCACAATTGCCACCAAACTTTAACCCGTAAATCCCCCACATGCTAACAGTGTACCTATCAGAGCATCTGTGCTTCCCTATCCTCCAGCTTGGTGGTTGCCCCAAACCAGCAAGCTAGCTATAAGCTAGCTTATTGGACGTCAGTAGCAGCCCAGGTGGGGTAACATAAAAGTCAACATGTGCTGCAAAATATGAGCTAGAAGCTGGGTAAAATACTCTGTTAGCCTGTGCTCACCCTCATGAAACTATCTGTCTCTTTGTGTTTTAAGAGTTACGTTGCCCCTATGTGT
The DNA here is from genome assembly GCA_013401315.1 of Balaeniceps rex. Lineage (NCBI taxonomy): Eukaryota > Metazoa > Chordata > Aves > Pelecaniformes > Balaenicipitidae > Balaeniceps > Balaeniceps rex. The sequence goes on from VYZW01026795.1 coordinate 35,987, forward strand.
TAATTCATTTGCTGAAGCAAAACTTTTTGGACTGTATTACAAATTATGCATGCAGGAGACATTACTTACAAAAGAGAAGTATGCTGATTATAATTAACCCATGATTATGTCCTTATTCAAACTAAAAATTATCTCACAGTTGGGACAGATATGCCAAAAATACCTTCAAAATTGTCATTCATATACCCAAATTATCTGCTGTCTTATTCAGATTATCTTTCTGGTAGGGTAAAGGTTCTGTTTTCAAAGTTCTTACACTAATTTTATTTCTCTGTCTATAAATCAGAAGTCTCAACCAGTTAGTCATTCACAAGTGCCAGTGAGACTGTGAGATCTCCACAAACTAGCGGTGACAGCTGTCATTCTATTGTGAAACACTTTCTAAAAAGTTTTATTCTTTACCCCTTGCGCTGAGGATCTGGACACTTGTGACAAGGCTCTGGTTTTCAGTCTGTAATTTTCTGAATATTGGCATCAAATCACAGGCCAGCTGATTCACAGCTCTCATGCCCAAGGGATTCTGAGATGACGTCACTATAAGTGAACAGCCTAAAGATATTTAAAAAAAAAAAACATTCACTTTCATTTCTGGATTTTGTCTCAAGGTAGTAAATATAATAACCTGTTCTCCTTATATTTAGAGGTATTTTACTCACTTTATTATAGTGTTGTCTACCAGAGTTGCAATGGTTCATTTTCAGCCGTCATTTCTATGACAAAAAAATAGCTAGCCTTTAAAAATCCACTCAAGGATGAAATCTGGCAAACAAGGCATCTGCTTGAAAACAAATTCTCTCCTTTAAAAAAAAAAGAATAACACTAGAATACTTTTTCTTTTTTGCTCTATAGGCTTTTAAAACAGAGAACAACTGAAAAAGCTTTGGGGGATTCGTAGGTCTTTTTCTATACAAGTTCTATTTTTAATATACTATGTAGGTGATGACACCTCTGTGTCTTTCTGACAAAATATTAAATTTTATAGAATCTTAATCCACACCATTACTTTGTTTTGCAAAGGGATTAGGAAGTAAGCAAAGACACTTTAACTCATTAGCTAAATGCGCTACTTATTCAAATTTGGGATCACTGCAAAAATGTAGTGCTTTCTCTTTTCCAAAGCAAATGCTGCTCTAAATGAAAACTTTTAGTCGCTTGCTTCCACACAAAGCAGGCAGCATTGTTCACCACAAAACAAAGCAAAAAACCCCTGCCCTCAATGGACAAGTATTGCCTATGAAGCATTGATATCACAGATTATTTATCCATAAGTTATGCAGCTACTATTATATATATTTATTCACAGTTATTGCTCCAGAGTTGTTATGGCAAACCAAGATCCCTAATTTATGCATGAAGTGTTCTGAACAGCATACTTTAATTTGATAGTTTTAAATGCCTCGACATACATTTCTAAAAACTAACATATTGATGACCTGGAGGTTTAAAGCTTCCTGCATTCTCACACACAGGATAGGCTGCCACAGCTCTAGGAACACCTTTAGGGTCTCTCTGGAGAAACATCTGTACATTAAGGACATCAGAAGCAAGCCACTGCAATTCCCTGGGCGCTTGCTACCACGTTCCTACTAAGAATTCTGCTTCAGCTGTCCTATGCTGCCCTATTTGAGATACTCTTCTGCTTGCCAGATAAGTGCCTCAACAACTCTGCAAATGTGATCTTATCCAAAATACCTATTGCCATTTGATCGTGTGACACTTGAATGAGTAATTTTTTTTTCCCACCTTGCACAAAGCATTAGGCTTTCCTATACAGACTATGCATAATGTTATACTAGCACTTATTCTTCTTTCCAGGTATTTTTCTAATTTCTCTTTTTTGTCTGGACTTTATTAGTTCAATTTCCTTTTGAGTGAGACCAAATGTAGCTGTATTTTTTTTCATAATATGTTGAACATTTAAGCACATGTTGAACTTGATGATATTAGCATGGTCAGCCCGAGACAACACCAAATTTGCTCTGTTTAGTGANTGTTGGTTTGGGTCTTTGGGGGGATTTTTTTGATTGGCTTTTGTGAGTTTATTTTTTTGTTTTGGGTTTTTTGTGTTTTTGTTTTTTTTTTTTTTGGACAGGGGTGGGCGGGGGGTGTTTGTTTCCCACCCCCCAAAATAAAAGATCAGCCAGGTCTGTCTGCAGCACAGATAGTGGAGCATGCAGCACAACCCAGGAGGCAAGCAGGAACGTAGTAGCAGGTTTGCAGGGTGAAAAGCAGTGCCAGGCGAAGTCCCTCACTTGGCCCCAGAA
>VYZW01026798.1:664-12618 GCA_013401315.1 Balaeniceps rex
ATGAAGCTGGTGAGTTCACAGAAGGTATTTGTAATATGACGGGAATGATTTTGATGTAAAAAGCAAAGATTTTTTGTGTGGCTTTTTTTCATTAATCTTGCTTCACTGAAAATGTTTTTATTCTGCCCAATATACTAGTTGTTTTAACAAAAAAAGGCCCTAACAAAACCCAGATAAGATCACGTGAGGCCATTTTATGTTCCTATTTCAAAGCTGTCCTAAAAAGTCATTCCATCATGTCATCTCTGAATAGTAGATATAAGACAAAATTACAATTCTAATTAACAATTCCATTAAGATATGGATGTGTCTGAATATCTGCATGCATTGCCTTTTTTTTTCAACGCCTTTATTCCTTATTTACTCTTCTGTGTTGCTGCCTGCCTTCAGTCCTCATCTGTTACAGGCATAATATTCTCCACTGGGAATCAGATACACAGGTTAATAAAGCTTCAAAATAGAGAGTATTGGTTATAGTGACAAAAAAAAAAAATTGAGTAGCATGGTGTGGTACTTGGGAGGGGAGATTGAAGGATTTGGGGAACTGTTTTAATGATGCCAGATCAGCCTTTTACATGACTGCTTTTGATAGGGAAAGACAGAGAAAGTCAAACCGCCCAAACGAACACCCTGAAAGGCAACTATGAAAAAGTACCAGTATCCATTCCAGTCCTGAATTGTGTTTGTAATTGCCAGAGTACTGGCTATTTATAAGCACCAGAGATCCAAAGGAGTATTTTGAGATCCACAAACTGAAAAGAGATTAAAAAGGTAGCATGGTAAGTAAGCTATATAGGATAAAGTTGAGAATATCATGCAATGAACAAGATACTTATGTATACATATACATTAGAAGAAATAGGTTAGGAATGCCTAGGTTGTGCGTACCATTGAGGAATCATTTTGAGTCCTGCACCTCAGCAGTTCCAAAGCATTTTGAGATATAACCATCAGGAGAAACATAAGTAATATGGGAGTGACATTCAGAGGTAACTGGAGGTTTTGTGTATCCAAATTTTGAATATTAGCATCTAAGGTCATCTAAGTCCTGCTGCTGAAAATCAGACATTAGATGATTTGTATCTTGACTGTTTGGTAAAGTTTGCAGCTTTTAACATGATAGATACACTTTGACAATATACAAATAAAAGACTGCATAAATACAAAGTCAATATTTTTAGATATTCAGCTATGTTGAAAGTTTTCTGGAGGAAAAACAAAGAGGGAAGGGAGCAGACATAGTACTTTATCTAAGAATAAAATTGTCCCCAACAAGAAAGAGGAGGAAACAACAGTGGTCTGTTAAACTACTGACTAAGCAATGAATTCTGATCAGAGGATTCATGAGGACATAATTGAAATAAGAGAGGTTGACCTTTGCTGAACTCATTCCAGGTCTGGGACCTTAATTTGTATCATGGTGACTTCTTGTGCATGTACCTGGAATGTAAAAATATAAGCTTAATACTTCTGTTGAACGTATAAGTTTGACTACACTTGCATAATCATGGTGAGTCCTTATTTGCAATTCAGTGCATAAGGGAAAGGGTTGTCACAGTGTTTGAACCTGACACTTTGGTACAACGCAATTTCAAAGAAGAGACTTCTGTCAGATGTGCTGATCAGTCATTTCCCCCCGTTAGAGCTGACAGTGCTAAATAAAAGGCTTTTACACAAATCTTAATCATGACAAAGACACCCACAATAATACACAAGGCTATATCCTGTCAATAAAGAAAACAACCTCTGAGTGGAAAGTGGCAGATACCCACAATATTGCCTATCATACTTGCACTGAGAATCAGTACAGTGTTTGCTAACAGAAGAAGCCTTATCTTATTTTTGCTGATGCAGATGGGAGTTCTGCTAATGGTACCACAGTGACACTGAGATCTGGAGTATCATTGACAAAAAATATATGGGAACACAAACAGGTTCATACAGGTTTCTTTGTCGGGCCTTTGTGTTTTCTTCTTCTGCCCCTCAGAATACAATGTTTTATTTCATCTGGTAGAAACACTATAATTCTGCTATTACTTAGTGGAAAATATGCTTCTATGTCCTTTGAAAGTGTAAAGCTATTTGGAGAGAATGAATATATCTTCGAACATATGGTAATATTGGTTTTGGAAATCTGAAAGTATTAACTGTGGTTGTCTTTACAGCAAACTGTATTGCCTTGAAATAATGTGAAGCTTGTCAGTTTTGCTTTGCAGGGGTCCATACAAACATTTTATTTGGCTTTGATACACTTAGAATAACATCTGCTAATTTAAATTTGAGTTTTCTGTTGTCTCAGTAAAATTCTGTCAGAACTCCTAGATTTCTCTCAGTTTTACATGCCATCCATGAAAAACTACAAATTTGGTATGTTACAAATCCATCACGTTTTCTCAGGCTCAGAGATTCATGAATTCCAAAGAATGTTTTGTTTAAAAAGAGGAGCTTTATGCTTCACAAATTGACTAAAAGTTGAAAGACATTTTAGTTTAACTTGCGAATGTTATGTAGATTTTTGCTGTGAGAAGGAAAGGCCAAACTGGTAGAAAACATGGACATGAAATGATTTCAAGCTAAGTTTAGAGTTAACACGGATTTTTAAGGATCTAGGTAAGGTTAGTGACAAAAAAATCTTAGAAGGATAAAGTAAATACCCACATATGAACTATCAGAAAGTAAATTAGACAAGACAAACTAGTTATATGCTTTTGACATCTCTAATTAAAGAATTCTAGGTAACTTGCCCAGTCTACAGCATCATTGTCCTCATTAGTGTACTGTCACCACCATCATCATCTCCATCCTACCTAAGAGCAAAGCCTGAGGGATTTGCCATCACACCTTTGGGCATCCCATTTCCTTGATTCTTAGATTGCTTTGAGACACTGTGAATCTCAGCTGCTATTCCCCAAGGAGCTTATTTAAAAAGCAGAGCACAGGAGGGGTACTCTGTTGTTGGCAGCTCTCGTGGCTTACACAGATGGTCTACTGCATTCATAGCCTACTGCGTCTTTTAAAAGTTGATTTCATTCCTACATGCAGAAGATTAAAGTAAGAAAGTGTCAATCACAGATGTGCAGATTGCCAAGTCTGACTGGCTTTTGAGTTCCTGGGTAGCAACCACTCAGGTATCCAAAATCAAAGAAAAACTAATTGGCAGAGGCTGTATCTACACCATGATGATGCAGACCCCAGAAAAAGAATTCTGATGAGTGAAGAACAGAGACACCCTTGCTTTGGAAACAACATGCCAGCCAGCCTGGGCCCACAAGCAGCCATCCTGTGCTCAAGTTAATAATCATCTCAGAGGGGTTTTTTCACTGAGATGTGACCATGTGAAAACACATCGTGGCTGTGTAAACTTATCAGTTCTTCTGAATACTGCCTTAGGGGTGCAGCACCTTGTGCATTGTGCTGCATGTGCAGTGTTGACCTGTTGCAAAGTGCTTTTATGCACTCCAGCCATCCAGTGCTCCCAGTGTTCAGAAAGTTATCTGAGTTTATTGTTATCAATACAGAAAAGCAAATGCAAATATATATAAATGGCAGAGCTGCTGGGTTATGTATTTTAAAATTGTCAGTTCTAAGGAATTATTCCCATTTTAACCTACAATAAGTTAAGACCATATCACCAGGATTTGAAGTACAACCCTCACCCTGGATTAGGAATAGCTATGCAGCTAGTAGTACTTTTGTTTCCAGGGAATTGTTTTTTAACAACTTGCAGAAATCCTCTACTGGAAAAATTTTACTTTGGGAAAAGGTTCATGCATTCAATAAAATCAACACCTCTGCATCAACTTCATTGCCCTTTTTTCCAGAAAATAATTAAAATGTTTTGTTTTGATGTGGCTAGATTATATTGGTTTATTACATGACACTTCCACTGTGAATTCTTTTCTAAAGTCAGCTACAGTATAACAGAAAATGAAAAGGTGAACTCGAAGAGAATGTTGGAGCCTTACTGAAGCAGCATTTGTTTGAAGTGAACATATTTTGGACTTTTTATAGGGGGAGGAATTTGCCATTTTTATTTATTTTATCCCAATTTGGGGAGGCAACTAGACCAAATTGTTTATGAGAAATTCTGTTTGACCTGCTCTGCTACTCAAGGAGTAAATGAATGCTCTAAGGAAACAGTGACTGTGGAGCCAGTTCTTTCCCTCCTGTCTTTGTAATTTGTATTTAGCCATGTGTAACCCCGCACATTATGGGCAACATTTGATGTCAGCAAAAGCAGCTGCCTGATTAAGTGCTACCCACTGCAGAAACTGGGCCCTGGGCTATGATTTGTGGAGCAATAGTCATCATAGTTAGATAACTACAGTGTTTACTGTAACTTGGAGGGCATACATAACATTTTTAAAGGCAAGGAGAGGAGGAATATATGCCTCATTAATATCTACTTGGTAAATTCTCAGAATATATATCCATATACATATTTGATATATCTCATCCTGTTATCCTCAAAATGCTCCTAGTTTGGATATAGCTCCAACTTCACTCTGGCTTAATAGGGAAAGCTATATTTCAAACCTACAGTGTCATCAGAGGGTTGTTTATTTCACTTGAACTGATATAAAACCTCTCCAGTGTCATCTGAGATATAAAAAATGGCTGGAGTGCCACGTTTAAAAAAAAAAAACCACAGAAACGTCTTTTAACTTGGAAGCTGGCATTTTGGATGCTGTTGCTTTAAATATGTGATGAATTTTTGGTTTGCTCAGTAGCAATGGTGATTTTCTGAGAATTAAGGCACAAGATGATGACACTTAAAGTTTGCATGTGGGAATTGAATAATTTTCATCTTACTGTTTCAGCCTTACTCCCTGGAGCAGGCAATTAGACCCACTGAGCCAAGCAGTACTGTTGCCTCTCTTCCTCCTCAGGTGTGCTTCAGTGAACCTCCTGGGACAGGAAACAGGGTTAAACCAGGCTCTGATTGTTCTTTGCTGTCCTTCAATTTTCTGGTTTGTAAGAGGCCAGTGAGGAGGCACAATAAGGCGGCACATAGAGCCTCCTGATAGCATGCTGCTTTATAGCAGACTCAGGGAGACTGCAGTCATCTAGAGGTGATTCCCAGCTACCTAGGGAGTTGTACTTTCAGGGAATGTGGTTCCACTCCAGGTGAAAAATGCTGTCCGGGTCAGAGCTCAGATCCTGGTTTACAGCCACGACAGATGCAGACACACAACTAGGCTGCATACGTCCTGCTGAAGACTCCCTGGTGTTGTTAATGGGGGAAGGTAGGTAGGTCAAGATGACACGGTGACGAGTTAATGCATCAGTTTACACTTGCAAAAATGTGAAACTCGATATCACAATTCATTGTTATGGTGTTATGGTGTCATCAAAAACATCAAAAAGTTCCAGTGACTTCAGATGGCCTACACCTTGAGTGGGTACAGTAGTGTAACAGGGTGCTAGTACTACAGGGCGAAAGGAATATATTTCTCTTTCGCATGCTACCTCAGTATTATTAACCACTCATGCACACTGTATGTTGTTGATCTTTGTTCAATCTGCCCAATTTTGGAGACTTTAAACTCCTGTCTGAATACTTCATACATATGAGGAATCTTCCTGAAGTCTGATTTCTGGGTCTGGAAGATCACAACATGATCTTTAATTGAAAAAACGCACAAGTCTTTTTGAAGTAATTATTTGAATAGCTGCCAGAGCTGCGGCACTCAGAATCACTGCTGCCATGATGCAGCAGGACAAGCGCCCAGGTCCTGCGGTTCTGCTTGTGTCCTTGCTGAGTGCAGTTCATGCCAGCCAGAATGATCTGACATGGGGGCCCAGAGGAAAAGTCCTGGTTATAGCCTGCCTGAGAAGTAAACTGTATGTATTACGGGACTTTTACCAGTAATCCTTTTTTACATACAAAGTGGAGGAGAAAAACTAGTACTTCCAATTTTGAAAAAAAGATGAGAGAAACATTGCAGTTTCTTGTTGCTCTCATGAGGTCTACAACAAAACTCTCATTGATTTCAGCTGGGAATTTTGTTTGTATATGGCTTGCACTAGGCATCAAAGAAATTATGAAGTCAAAGACACTTCCTCTCAAGCAGTTTGATGTAAATACTGGCCTTCAGCCTCACAATATTTCCCCACTTAATTCTGGAGGGTTTACATTTGCCATTTTTAGAAACATACGTTTTAAAAGAACCCTAAGGATTCATCTGCCGTTTGTGTATTCATTCAGCCTTCTGTCTGTGAAAATATGTGTAATGGTTTTATATGGGATATGAAATTTCTTTCATAAATGTGATATGATCTAATAATTAATGAATGCCACAAGATGAGCTAGAAAGCTTAGTCTAACAACTTTTGTCTAAGTTATTCTATCTTCGCACTTTCCATCATCTCAGAATTTCAAATAGGTCTAGGGTTTATAACTAGGTAGATATTAAAAGTCCAAATGTCTTTATATTGAAGCCCTATTTCTCCCTTTACGTGTCTCTGCCCATATAACACAGCATCAAAATGAGGTGAATGTAATGTACTTTATTTCCACCTTCATGTTCCTTAAAAGTGTAAGAATGGCATACAGTGGTATGGGTATTACTCCAGAATCTTACTAGATATAAATTAAAGTTAGGCTAACACTAATAGTAGTAGTAATATTTATATATTCATTTACATATGCCTTTATATATATTTTTTGCTGGTATGTCTGGGGGAAGTGAATTGTAGGTACTATCAAGTGTACAACATTTTTTCTAGACAATAAAAACAGAAAAGATCATTTTAGGTTGAATCAAGTATTTTTTTTGACAGAAATAGGATCCTTTCTTTTGATTAAGTGATTTTAATTTATATTTTTAATTAGGTTGATAAAAATTATTTATGTAAAAATGTTAAAATATACTGATTTAAAATATACTGAGTGGATGAAAATCAGTCAGCAGAATTTTATAGAATGTAGGGCTGGTATACAGTCCAAATAATTTTGCAATTTTCCATGACTTCCTGAAGATAAAATTTTCAGAAGTATATTAAGATATTAGACAGGATTTTCCAAGTGTTTAAATTCATAAAAGGGAGGCAGATGCCTGACAAGATTTTAAAGTGCATAATGGGACTACCACACATACTAGCAACTATATAGAGGCTTGTGAATATTGGCACAACATGGGGTATCTTTTGTGCTTATATGCTTGACAGATAGATATCTTTTTGCATTTTACTAAAATTAATATTTCTGTCTCACATGAATCAGCCTCTTCTCTGCTACTACATATTTTATCTCTGTTCTCTTTCTGGGAACATCTATGTATTTTGTTTGTTTCCCCTTTTCCTTCCCATCCCTTTCTTATCTCCTCTTTCCTATGTGGAAAGAAAACGTAATGCTACATCTGCTGAGGAGACAACATATAGTAAAATGATTCACTTAGGTAAAGGTTGCCAAAATTGCCAATAATAACATCCCCGGTCAAAAAAAAAAAAAGAAAACCCAGCTATATTCAGGCAGATTTCCAATTGGCCAGGTATCTTTGACTTTTCAAGACCATATATAATGCAACAGTGAATTGCTAACTCATTTCTTGTATAAGAATAGGGCAATGGAAGGTACAAAATCATTGAAAGGATACCTAAAGAGGCTGAAGAAATAACTTCCGAATCCAGTAAACAAATGCAAGTAATTACCAATAAAGTAGAGAAGAAAATGTGAAACTGATTTTGCAGCCTGATTTCAGTAAGATGATGTCATTAATACAATTCTATTTACTAAGTGTAATTATTTTTCTCCTGAAAAGCTTAGATTACTTCCAAATATATACTGAAATTGTTATTCTCATTGGAAAACACGGTCTAAATCTTCCCTTTTGTGTAAATTCAAAGCCAAATAGAATGTTTTTTATATCATTTTAAGATAGAATAGTAATTGCAATTTTTTAATGAAAAGATCTAAATACATAGGTGTTATAGCTTCAGTAACAGTGGATTATCAAACATAAGGACATACTTAGCAAATCATTGGTCTAACAGACAAATTTCTTTCTCAGTGTTCTTCTTTCAGGACTCAAAGAGAAACAGAAACATTCAGGATGCATTTGGTTGTGTTCCTTCTGAATCATGAATCAGTACTGGAAAAGCAAAGAAAGCTGTATTTCTTGCAATGAAAGCCACTGTTCAGATAAATTGAGAACTTTTAGTTTTATTTTTAAAATACTGCCTAAAGTCTGGTGTGGACGTATTTATTCCAAATAAAGTGAACACAAACACAAGATTAAAAAATGTAAAATGATGCATACAAACTATATTTAGAACAATCCTAATGTAATTCTCAGTTGCTGAATTGATTTGATCTCCTTATCATGGGAGAAATTGGACTCTGAGATATTATCAACAGCTTCTAACTCCAATCTGATTATTGCTATAATCCTGACAGTGATTGATTCTGAGTAATTATCTCAGAAGCAGAATTAGATTAAAAAACAATATTCCAGATTATAGAAGACTCCAGTCCATTCTTGTAATTAGTTCCATCTTAAAATGTATGATGCTATCACATTTGAATAATTTAGAGTGAATTATTCGCAAGCAGCCTGTTCGACTATACTTTAATAGGAAAACAGATAAACAAGAAACCGTAATATTTTAACAAGCGTTACATTGTAAATTAACAGCCTCATTGCAGTAAAGTTTACTTTGCCAATGTTTTCGGTTTGCCATGTAGCTCCTAAAATATTACTGGGTACTAAGCAAAAGCCCAGTGCTACAATAATCAGTGATCATGCATTCATAATGATGATTTATGATTACTGATGGTGTCATTATCATCATAATTATAGGCTATGAATTAATTTTTCACAATTGGCATCTGAATAATTTTCAACCATAGGCCTTTCCTTTGTGAGAAGAATTACTTGCAGATAATGGCCATAAAGAACGGACTCGTGACAATGAACCCAAACAAAAAAACATATCTGAAGTTCTTGAGCAATATTCACTTATTATTTTCAGTAATTCTGTTTATAGCAGTGATGGCCTGGACCAAAAAAGGATGAAGCTTTATTGTCTTAAGCACTTTAAAGAATGCATAGAATGAATGGTCTCTGCCCAAAACACAATAGTAACAGGATCTTAACAAAAAATAGAGGAAGAAGTCTATGTGTCTTATGTATTGTAATTTATCAAAACTGATGTCCCCATTTTTTTTCTGCCTTCCTTTCCCTCATTATGATTAATTGAAGGAGTGGACTCAAAATATTCCATAGTCCAGACTCATTTTGAAGATCCTGATTACTGTGGCTTCCTTGGAGCCAAAGGTGATGTGTTCTGGGCCACCTCTTTTCATCAGATACCTTGGGATTTGAGAATACATGTGTTGTTCTCCAGGCCCATGCTGTTGGGTTGGTGTGATAGACTTCTGACAAAGACACAACAAGAAAAGTTGTTGCAGGGTTGTTTCCAGCCAGATCCAGACAGGTGTTAAGTCAGAAAGGAAATTAAGGAATTTAATTCAATGAAAGAAGCAGAGACAATCAGTCACTGCGTCATATATGGAAAACTCTCATGATTCCCAACATCCCAGGCTTTGATCCTGGGCAGACTTCAGTCTCTCATCCTTTTGTCCTCATGTAAAGCTCAAGTACATTTTGTAAAGGAGGGTGATGTGGGAGGAGAAACAGTTGAGAGAAGTGTTGATCAAGTTCAAAGAGAAGTTGGACAAGGATAAAGGAATTGAGAAAAGGGACAGAGAACTAAAAAATCTTGAGTTTAAACAGACTAAAACTTTTGACATTTTAATCTTTATACAGATGTTTTTATGAAGTCATCTCTTAAAATGCCAACAGCTTATGATATGTGTTATTTTAAAATATTAAATGTACATGCAGTAAAGTAATCTTGAATATGTGATGGTATGAGGAATTCATTGCACATACAGGGACGTTGAAGGGAGTTCTTGCACTAAAATTAATGGTAACAAAAATTAATATGATTAAGATTAACTACTCATTTTAGTCTGTTACAAATCAACTATCGCTCTGATGCCTAAGCACAGCACAAAATTTAAAAGTACAAAAGACATGGCTTCTCTGAACAGTACAAGATTAGTGATCATACCATTTGGATACATGCAGTCTAAGGACAGTGCCTTATTTTGCTAATGAGATATAAAAACTGTGTTCGCTGTGCTCTCTATCACTGGTAAACAAACAATGTAATGCCAACACATAAAAGATGATGAAAAGAGTAATCTGTTATAAAGCATTGGTGGAAATTGGCGCTTTTCTTGAACCTCTGATTTTCCCACAGGGATTATGTATACTTTGGCCTTTAGTAAAGATGCTGATCTGTTCTTGTTTCTTGAAAATTCTTTGGAACAAAAATACACTGATGTACTTAGGATAGGCACATGAAAGCAGTAGATAAGGTTACTGGAATAGCTTTGTCATGAAACTCCAGATTTGAATCTCCAGAACATGAGTAGCTGTGCATTTGAGCCTTCCCTTCTATTTTTGTTATGCACTAAAAAAAGTTTTCTTTCTAAATATAGTAACATATTTTCTTTTTCTACAGCACTTCAAAATGAACAAGTAGAGCTCTGTATAGTAAATACATTGACTAAGCACTAATAGTATTCTGAATGCAAAAAAGATTGCTGTGGGTCATAGACTGAACTAGTATAACTCTCTTAGCTTCTTTCACAGTGTTGAATGACAAAATCCAGGAGCTGAAAGTTTGCATTTTTTTAATCATTTCCATCCTGATGACCTCTGAAGTTTATGAAGTTGTATTACTCCCTTCACTGTCACATTAATTTTGTCACTCTGTTTTAATCAACAGTATTAAATATATTGGTCATTTTGATTATATCAAGAACAATATTTATATTAATCATATTGTTTAGATACAAGAGTAGAAGGGGTAGAGAATACCAGCCCTTTGAATAGCTGAACTTTAAGGTTTTAGCCTAAAATGATATTTCTAGTTGAAAATTTACACCTAATTTATTTATGTGGTTCTTAACATTGGTTTTGACAGTGTTGGTTATGTCAGGCTCCACTTAAACACTGCCTGTGGCTAAACAGAATTTGCTGCAGATGATATTTTTATATAAATCTAACTTTGTTATTGAAGCCTTTAGCTGTGAAAATACTGCAGAAACTTACAAATGGTAACTGAGAACACAGGTGAGTGTTGACCCATGGGTAAGTGCAGCTTCATAAGCTATTAAGTGATTGCATGGATCAGCCATGGCTGCCATTCTAAGGTATTTGAGGTATTCTGCTGATGGTTATGGATTTCCAATCTAATTAAGCTGCTTATTTTATTTTAGAAAAGCACCAGATTGAAAGAGTCAAGGAAAGAAAGAGTTGGGGCTGTGCCCTAGAAACCATCATTATAATTATCTAGAGTGTGTTGTATTTATAATTACACAAGGCAATCTGCAACTGCTAGAGCATGATTCAGAACTTACTTTTGGACTGTAGGAGAGTTGTTTAACCTTCTTATGCTGAGAAGCACATAGACAAAGGCTATATCGGTGGCCTTCTAGTCTGATAACAGCAAGCATGATCTGTTTTTATACTTTCAATAGGGTTTGGTCCAGTTTTAATCTCACCTATAGATGTGAACTTCAATGGTTACAGAGGGAGAAGTGATCACAACTATCCCTGCTTTTGAATGAACTAACTAGCAATGACAAAGTCCACTGAGTATGTTTATCACTTAGCAATGCACGGGTTGGGATGCATGGCTCGAATGGACAATGCTTGAGTGTTCAAGCTATATGCTGTACTAGAATGTAGAAAGAGCCTGGTTGTCCATGACAGTTTATCAAGGGCATCCTAAAACTTCGAATTATTTGCAAACTTTTAAAATCTTTTGTCTGCAAGCAGACAGCAATGTGAGGGAAGCTTTGTGACAAAAAATCCTTACCACGCTTTCATCTGAAAAGTTACCTGTTCACCTAGCATAGCCTATTAAAACCATATCTA
>VYZW01026801.1:0-12984 GCA_013401315.1 Balaeniceps rex
CACGCTGTACAACAGAGATTCCTGCAGAAGTACAATGTCACTGACTCTGCTAATAAACTTCAGTAAAAATTATTAAACTTACAGAATCACCAAGAAACTTCTCTAACCATCAAGCTGGTGAAGGCTCTCTCTTGCACCACTACATTGTACCACTCTATTCCCTAGCCTTGACAAATACAAGCTTACACAGCTTAAATTCATGTAGACATTGGCTTTCCTAGTCCACAGTTCTTCCCTGGCCATCCCTTATTTTTCTTCCTTCCCTGTTATATCAAAGAGAAGCTGTCCTTCGCTACCCACACCAGCTCTCATTCCGTTACACGGGGTTAATTCCCTGGTTGGGGACGCCAATGAAGCCTTCACAGCTTACTCTGCACCATCAAGTTTGTCCTGGGCAAAGAAGCTGCATATAAACACAGAAAGCCAGTCTTAAATATTTCCTTTTCCATTACACCTCAAAAAATAACCTACAGCCAACCTTCAACGTAAATTGTGAACCAGTAGTGTAGATCTCACAGCCTATTATGTTGTCTACAATCTTGGTCCATTGGTTTATGCTTTGCCCTGCCAACTCCTTTGTATTTGCTCTCATATACTGTTGGACAATTGTTTTGCAGAACGCAAAGCCTGGATAACAGTTTCCTGATCCACAGCTAAAGTTCCTTGGCACCAGAGGCTACATCCGCAAAGATATTTACAAACCTAACTTTACAGTGACATCTGAGGGGAGAAAGGCATCTAAGTTTTTTTATGGTCTGAACTCATTGAAATAACATTAAAAGATGCATTTTAAAATTTTTGTATCATTGAACCAGTTTCAGCCCTATTTAATAAAGGCAGATTGAGCTTACACATCAAAGTACTGCTTGTTTTTGTTGTTTGTCAATATGTGCAAGACACACAAATCTTTATATAATCATTTGCAGTTTTGACTATGTTAACATAAACCAGCTGATGAACCTTAACTAGGATCAACAACAATATCTAAAATCTGTGTTCTGCCAAATACACGGCTGAATTATACAAAGCATAAATACATAAAACAGCTGAAACATCTGAAGAGAGTTCAAAGTTCTCCAAAGGCCCCCTATCAGTCTCAGAACCCTGCTGTTTAGAAATATTAAATGCTTGCACTCATTCTAATGTTTTGTTGTAAAGATTTTATCTGTTTGACTCACTGACAGTACCTAGTTGGTGCTGTCATCCCCAGCCACAAGGGACTTAGGCTGAAGAATAATTGTCTATTTCATTTAACAGCTGTCTTGGATTTTTCTACATTTTACAGATTTTTGTGTCTAGTCCTAAAGTTTTAACTCTGTTACTTGCACCACTTGAAAAGCTTGTCTAGTCAGCCTACTTTTGCTTCACTTCCTTGCTGTTCTCCACCCTGCACACAACAGCAGCTAAACACTGAAATATGCCATTTCACTTCTACTGTATTTTGCTGAACATCAGAGGTCATGAATTCAAACACTTGCACTGTTTGGAACTACTTTTGTGACAAATATGTCTTCTTCCACCCACTCATACGAATATACTTACTGGTATTTGCTATCTTTCATGTCTAGTTCTCCCCTTTTTAAAGGATATTGCATTGTTCATTTTTATTAGCTCTAGAGCTACAATTTCATAATGAACTCATGGACTTAGCATGCCAGATGAACAGTATTGATAGTATTTTTCACAGAAATAGGAAGCTCTGGCTGCTGTGATTTATAAGTTTTCTGAACTGGCATCAGAAATTACTCAGCTTAACAAGAGCACTTTGCACTTCATAATTAATCAATTGTAAGCTGGTTTTGTTCTGTTAATAAGTATTATCACTAATATATTGCTACAGTTTATACTTCAACAGTAAGTAACCGCACCTGCAACAAGTTTTTCACAACAGGTTTTATGCTTCCTCTGAAGAACCTCACTTTTGAAACACTGTATTTTCAATATCTCAGGTTTATCCAGAAACATGTACCAGACCTGCTTTCTATCTTTGCCATGTTATGTTTATGTGGTTCTATTACTGCTCAGTTGATCCTGTTTATAAAATGTAACTTTATTCTTTGGGTGCCTACCTTGAAATGCATGTATTGGGAAAAGACGTCAAATTGACCCTAGCTTCTTCATAAACCCAATGGAAAGATAAGGAGTAACTGAACACCAGGGACAAAGCAAATAACTGTATTATGTGCCATACACACTGACCAGCCAGATTACAACAAGAGATAAGCAATAAGTTTTATTACATGACGTAAACAGCAAGAGAGAACAGAGACAGGTGAAACCCTGGGAAACTCCACCTCGTACCTGGCATGGTTGGGGCTGGTACTGGCACAGCCTTTCCTTGGGGCTGTGGATGAGGCTTTTTCTTCCTGCTCTGGGACATCAGAAGAATGAGTATATTTTCTGCATTTTTTCATGTCTTTTTAATGAATCACAGCTGGCTATGCCCTACAATACACAAGTCTCTAAAATATTTACATGTCACCTCATAAGTTAATATGTATTTCACAGAATCCCTTCTACTGACATTTTTCATTATTGTGTCCAAAACACGAGCATTTAATGTTTTTCACAACATGCATGCACAACACTTGTTTCTCTCAAGCTAACTTAATATTAACAGCGTCTGGGAGTGATAATCCTGAATTTAAGACTTGTTTTTAAACAATCAGATGGAAAACAGGTCATTTCCCTTTCCAGTACATCCCTCTACTGCCACCATCATGTGCTAAACATTGGAATATGGCAATATTAGGAATATGGCAACACTTATCCTAATGTCACCTCAGGAAAAAAAATTACTTTGTTGTTGTGGTCTTGACTTTGAGAAGTAGCAGGAAGTTTGTTAAAAACTGCTGAGCTCCTAGGAGAGCTACAGCCTGTCTCAGCCCTCCCCTATAGGGTACTGCAAGCATCAGCCACAAGGTTCCCCTCTGTACACACAGGCCAAGGATTATTGCAGTGAAGTAGACTGCAACTTACTTTTTCAAGTTCTTCTTCCCAGAAGCAGGAATATACAACAAAGTTCAAGATCATCAGTTCCACACTATGAAAAGGCACCAGCAGTTAGCAGCAGCATTTTTAGAGTAGTTGTGGATAATAGCCATACAGAAAAGGAACTGAATCTTCAAGCCATATTCTTGAAGATACTTAGACACCAAAAGATATTGATATAGGCTCAAGTAAGTCTCTAGACATCACTGAAAAAAATATTTTATACTTAAATAACCTCCAGATTTGTCCCTGTTTCTCAGTGCGTTCTTATCCTTCCTCTTCTCCCTTCCCTATCACACACTTCCACACCCACGTACCTTTGGTGCACTGCCCTTGGGATGCATACTTATGTAGCTAGCATATGGGGTTTATGTAGGTTTAGAGACATTTGAGTAACATGAACAGAGGGAAGACACCTAAATGCTTTTCGTGCCATTGGGGCTGACCTTCCCAGCTGCAGCCTGCCCATGTGCTTGCATCTTTTTTCCCCGCACAAAATCATTTCACCTCATGTCTGTTCCCACTTGACCTCCCACTGCCTTCCTACTTCTTCACCCTTCTCTACAGAAGCTTAACTCCCCTTTTAGAAAAATCCAGTCATCATCCCCAACCCTTTTAATATTATTGTGGTACTCCTGCTGCTTTATAGGCTGGGTTGTGTCTGCCTGTGAGAGTGCATGTGTGGTTGTTTTTTTCTGCACTATACAGAGAAGAGGGCAAAATGCCTCCTCTAATTTGTTCAAGTTATAGTGAGTTTACAGGCTGAATATGAGCACAGCCTCACTAATCAGGGATAGCACTTTGACAATGCAGCCCTCTTTTGTTTGTCCCTGCACAGTCCTATAATAAACATGACATAGGTTTTCACACTGTTATATGCCCAGATTTTTTCTATGCACAAACCTGGGACAAGACACATGTCACAGCTTTTGATGGCACAGGAAACACACTCCATGCAGCACTTGCATAAGCAATACATTTACTGGGACAGGTTGGCAAAGAATGTTGAGTGAGCATTGCAGCTGAGTGCTCTCTGCTGCCCGAGATGAGGTGCAGGGGTAGGGTCTCCATGTGGTGTGAGGACAACTGCGCTGGAAAGGGAACTGTCAACAGTCACTACAGCTGTGACATGTTATCTCTTCCCAAAGTTTTCCACCACTGCACCTTCCCAAACCCTGACTTCTGGCAGAGAATGAACAGCCAGAAATAACTAATTTCTGGCCCTTCCCCAGTATAGCTGCCAGCCACGCAAGGCAGCAGCCTTCTTTGTCTGGGCCTGCGGGAAGCCCTTACGCTACGGTGTGTGTATGTATGTAAGCTGTTTAAATCAACAGTTAGAAGGCACAGGCAAATATAGAGCAATGCAATAGGCTTGCACATCCTGCAGAGACTTGCCTCTTGCATCCGCTATGAGGAAATTGAAGTTCAGTTGAATAGGCTTTTATAAGAGTCTATATTCACCACAGAAATGAGTTTCTTTAATAGATTGCAAAAGGCTAAAACTCAGATGGTAGAAAGAAAATGTCTCTTAACTTCCTCCAAAGAATATCTTCCATCTTTCACTGGAGCATCAGGCTTTAGTCAGGCATGAGGGGTGCATTTAGATAGATGGGGAACACAAAGGCACTTCTTTAATCCAGTGTTACAGGTCTTCGTGTCCTTCTTGGATTTACATAACTGGTAACAAAGTTTAAATAATATTGTAAGCATCCTCCGAGATGAAATGATGATTCGTACTACGTTAATAACGCAGTGGGGCGGTGGACACGACGATGCAACGCGGATGGCGCCATCCAGAAGCCGTTGGTTTTCCGCTACGTGTCCACTAGGTGGCAGTGCGGGCCACGAGTGACCAGCTCACGGGCGCCCCATCCCCGCGGGTGCCTGCCTTCTCGGAAGGGAAAACGTTGCTGACAAGGACAAAAAGCTCAGTTTGCTCACACTTCATGAAGGGAGAGGTGGGGGGGAAGTTTATTTTAGCCTTTCAGAGGGTAGAAAGGCTGCCCGTGATGAAACTTTTTTTATTTGGTTTTGATGGGGTTCTTTTGCCTAGCTGGTTGAAGCAAGCAGATGCACAAGATTTTGGTTATCAGTCTGGGAAAAAAACAGGTACCTGCTCTGCCACAGTCACCTGAGGCGAGGAAGGGGTAGGCAGGTGGGACTGGGCTGAAGGCATGCTCATTAAGGATGCAGCCAGCATTCTCCATCACAAAGGAGAAATAATGCCATTCTGCTTATGGGGTAACAAGACTGAACAGGAAGGAGACTCACTCTTGTTATGACATCATTTCAGCTTTCAGCACACATCAGGTATGGGGGTATGTAAACTTAGAGAAGCTGCAGAAGGAAGTTCATGGCATATGTTTGAGCTGGACTACGTATCAGGAAACACCAGTGGGTCTTGTTTAGTATTTGTGTGTAAAGCTAAAAGCACAAAAAGGCCAACAAGAATGAGATGAAAAAAAGTCCGTGACTACATGGGTGTCTCAAACTGGAAAGCTGGTATTTCTACTAAAGTTGTAGTGCACTAGCACTAAGATTTAATTCTCCTCCAGTAGTAACTGTGCAACTGAAAATCTCTCCCACAATACATTAGCAAAGAGCGGTAAATATGATGGGGAAAGCTAGAGGGGTGGATGGAGGACAAAG
Source organism: Balaeniceps rex (assembly GCA_013401315.1). Taxonomy (NCBI): domain Eukaryota; kingdom Metazoa; phylum Chordata; class Aves; order Pelecaniformes; family Balaenicipitidae; genus Balaeniceps; species Balaeniceps rex. The sequence goes on from VYZW01026801.1 coordinate 5,641, forward strand.
GTAGGTATTACAAAACTGGCGCATAAAAATGCTATGTAGATAGGCTCACTAATTTGAAGCAAAACCTCAGAAATTAAGGCTCTTCTGAAAATCTAAAGCACAGCCCCAACCACGTATCAGCTGAGCACCTGGAGAGCTCCTGTTTAGCATTTGCATGTAAAGGTAAACCCACCATTTCCACCATGACTGCAGCCAACCCTGAGGAATTAGTGACTCTTTTTCAATAGAAATCATTACATTTTGGAAGTGACCCATGTCACAGACTTGTGCCTGCCTATGATCAGCCGCAGAATTTGTATCTGAGACCAAGGTTATTTGGGTCCTGATATATTTACTGGTTTCCAGGTCAACTCTCCATGAGTTACTTCACCTCCTTCTTGATATTTACTTTGCAGCTTGAATGCTGCTTTCGGAAACTCTGTGTTGGCTGTGGTGTTGTCTTGCTTTTGATATATATCCCTAAAATTGACATTCATACAGACCCTGCCAAAAAAGAATGTGTTTCAACATACAGCTAAGAACAAATTTTATCTTTCCCAGGCCACTGTGGAAGAAACAATGAAAGTGAGACTTTTTTTTCCCCTAACAATTCTAATATTTATTACACTGACATGCTGCATTTACCATTCTTCTTTGATTACAAAGTTGACATAAACATCCCATGATGCCACATCTGTGCTGATGTATACTTTTCAATTCTTTCTTTGCACAAAGATGATGTAAGAAGAAGGAATTAATCACTGCGACAAACTGTCAGAATAGCACTTTCAAAAAGATGCAGTGGTTACCTTCCAACCAGAAAAAGGCAGGCAGGGGAGACTCTATTTTAAAAGTTAGTCAAGCAAAGGCAAAGCTAAGCAGTTTTAATTAAAATACCTTTTATTGGCTTTCCTGTGGTAATGCCTGGGAGCCCTAGTCTTGGGCTGGTCTCCACCCTCCCTGCACTGCACTCATTTCTAATGAGGTACTTAGACACCGGAGTCCATGTTCTCACAGCTGCTTTCAAGAGACTTTGGAAGGAGGTGGAGAGTCCTTGTGCCACTATACATACAGCATCTGGGGCAAATTATTCTTGCAAAACCAACATTGCTCTTTTAAAGAAATTATTGTAATGAACTTTTGCTATTACAGACAACCTAATCAGCTGCAAGATTGTTAGAGCAGTAGAGGAGATTGGCACTGAAAAGGAGTATCACAGGAAAATATGTGACTTGGTTGGGGAGTGTTGTTTGTTTGTTTGTTTGTTTGTGCTTTGCTATTATTATAAGCGGTTAATCTGTTCTCGTCTCTGATGAATTCTACCTAATAGGCAATCCTGGGGAAGGGCACTATTTGAAGAATGCATTCAGCATTATTTTAGCTTCATCAAACGTTCTGGGGCAAATCTGCATATTGGCAGATCTTCAGTGGACCTCAGCCAGTTTACATTCAGCTGAGTATTTGACCCAGTTAAAAGTTTGATTAATACCATATTCAGTGTTCTTACCCCAATGCAAAGCACATTTGCACAGAACTATCACTTATCTAGTAAAACAGTATTTCTGAGGAAAAGAGAGGATGTGACTGAATTAATTTTAAGAAGTTAGGAGGCATTATACCTTCTGTTTACAAGTAACCAGCAAGACCAACTCTGTTACTTAAAATAAAGAAACATTTTACAGTAATAATAATTGCCATAGACACTGCTGACCCAGTTTATACTAAAAGATAAAAGTTGATATCCCTCACTATTGCATTCTACTCACTATTGTATAACTGAAAAATCTTCTCACAGAAACATTAAACGTTTCCTCTAGATGCTTCACTTTATCAGAGTTTTTTCCTCTGTATACAAGAAGGGGATATTCAAGCAAAAAAGCAAAAAATTAGAAAGCATCACTTGTGCAATGTTTTATAAAATAAAATTACTCATTATCAAAATATCATTTTGAATGACAACAATCTTCCTATTGTTCAGTGTTTTTCTTCTCTTACACCTCTTAGTCATCTCTTTGGGAAAAAAAGCAAGGGCAAGATTTTCATGTCTGTTGTCATGTCACTGCCTTTTTATTGAAACTCTTCAGCTTCTGGTATAGCCCTTTGAAAATTAGATTTCCAACTCTGTATTCAAGATGGAATAGCCAACTTTCTCATTCCATAAGGGCTCTGTAATTCCTTCATTGCACTACTTTACAAACTGCCATTTCTGATTGCTGTTGTACACTGAGCAGCTCCTTCCACTGATCTGCCTATAGTGTGCCACAACTGCGAGCACTCAGACATTTACAGCCTGTGCAAAACTGATCAGCTGAAACTTTCCTCTGGAGGTTGTAACAACTTCATTTCTGCATTGAATTTAACACATCACTGGAGAAAACACTGTAAGCTACTGGCTGTAACACCATTCTTCCATTAGGCACATATGAGTGAAAACTCAATATGAAAAGTAAATATGATCATTGTCTGTGATTCTTTGCTGGTGCATTGTAACTAATTTCACCAAGTGAAAGTATTTATCTAAACACTTAATATTTTCCAAAAATTTTGTACAAATAAATTAATTCATTTTCATGTAGCTTACACTCCCAATATGTTTGCCTTCAATTCCCTTTTAAGAGAAAGGGTTTAATAAAAATGATACTCACATGTTGATACCACTTCTAAGCTGAACTGGGCAGTGGGTTTTGAGATTATTAAATCTTAACACTTTTAAGCAGAATAGGAAGAGAATAATACTATAAGGACCAGTTCAGGCTGCTTAATGCAGCTCGTAATTTATCTTTTATGTCAAGTCTTCACAAAGAAATGTCCATACTGCTGCAAAAACAATTAATAACTTTGAAGGCATATATTTTAAAAAAAAAAATATTTCCTTAGCTCTGGAAAAGAACTATTAAGTCAGTCCAATCAGTATTCTTCATCTTCAAAACAGTCTATAAATATACAACTCTTAAAAAGTAGTGCAGTAGATGGATAGGTGTCACACCACTACCTTATAGATGAGCAAGCTACATCAAAGAATTTACTTAATGCACCTGAAAGGAGAGGAGAGTGAGGGTCAGTAACAGTGTTAGAAATCAGAAACCTTTTATATCAAAATTTTCCTGCAAATGCATATATCTGTTGCTGTATCCTTTTTGTTATTCATTAAGGTTTGATCTATTGTTCCCTGAAGTGAACAGAAATACTTTCACTACAGTCCTAACAGGAAAGCGCAGTTCAGGAAAAGCTCCTGCAGCCACACTGAATGGGAAAAGCTGGAACAGTTCCAGCAGCAGAAGCTGTGCAGCCTGGTTGTCAAAGAAACATCCACTGATTGTATCACTACCGGGCAAGTTTTCTGGGGCAGAAAAAACAGGGCTATTCAAGCAGCAATTAGATGCACTTCTGCAGACATATCTAGATGAGAAGGGATAAAATCTCTAAGGTAATTGCCAAATTACCTTTTGGATCCTAACACTTGTTCCTGTGCTTCTTCTGGAAGAAAAAACAAGGCACTTAGGGGTGGCCCTATACAGAATACAAAGAAGATCTTTAGTTTCACTATCTAGAGCAAGCATTAGATACTTATCAGAAATATAAAAAAACCACAGACATTAGCAAAGTTGGCCATTGGTAAGTCAATGTCCTTTTCTTGTCTGTAAGGCTGAACTGCACATAGCACAAGCAAGGATGGATGGAGAAAACTAACGTCTGGTGAAGGGTCTGAGACTCCCAAAGGGGCAAAGTATTTCAAGAAAAAGGTTGCATCCAGCCATGTGTGGTGTTTTTATAAAGTTTTATTGGCATAAAAACTTCTAGTAATAGTGCTTTGGCCTGTCCAGTCTTTGCAAATTATTTATTAAGCTATTCTAAAAGTTATACAAAACACTATTTCTAACTCCTTGTACCTGATGACATGATGTCAAGACTCAGCGTCTGTGCATGGCTGAGTGAGTAACTATAGGAGAAAGCAATCCAGCTTCATGGAACTTCCTGGCAGATGACTAGCTCATCAAGCAAACAACAGCAATTCCTCTCCAGCTGGGAGCTCAGTACAGTACAAAGAAAACAAAAAGTTCAAATCCAGGAGAGGATTAGGAAAATATCCTCTAAAGACATTTCCATGGATTTAACAGAAAAGGAGAACAAGATGAGGTAGCCTTGAAGTGGATCTGTAAGGGTCTATTACAAAGATTAATAGAAGCTAAGTTATTTTAACCTAAAACACGTGTATGGCACTGTAAATGCATAAAAATGAATCCAGCTTATGAGGCACTGTTGGACAGCTGCAACTGAGGATAACTTTTTTGACGTGCACAGCGCAGCTATATTTTCACTAAGCAGAGTGAATTCTCTCCCAGTGCAACTCCCTTTCTGTACTCCTGCTGTTTGGGTGAACCGGAGCCCACAACTATATCTAACACACTCTGGTCTGCAGTGTATGAGTGTAGGCAAAATTAAAGACACCCAAGTACTCGCTTGCAACCAGGACATCTGATAGGTTTTTGTAAGAGTATATCCAGATCACATCTTTTTCAGGTTTGGCTTTTTCAAGTTTCAGAGAGTTATGAAATGGCTTCCACAACCATTGTCAGCAATAATAGGAACAAGTACTGCTAAGTAATAGAATTGTTTCAGTTTCTTACAGAGTTCACATTTTTAAATAAGACTTGCAGTAAGATTTGATCAGAATGAATTCTGGGACAATTCAAAGTGTGGTATTTAAGTGACATTGATCATTCTGATTATCAAATCTGATTATCTTCTGTGCTCGATCATGGACTTGTTGCAGGATCTGCATAAGCACTCTCTTTTGCAAAGTTCAGTAAGAAATATTATGCAGTAACTGCACTGTTTTTCTCCTTAAATTTAATTACAGATTCTACAGACATCTTCCATGAGAGCGCCATAAAAATTGCAGGGATGCAGCTCAGGCTACATTGCTCTGCTAGAGTTTTTCAGATGTGACAAAGCTGGAAAAGCTCCACTCGTGCATCTACATTTACACTCTGAATCCATCTTCACAGATGAGAGGAGTCAGTGACAGTAATTACAACACTGAGTTCTCACTGTTGAGTTACTCTCTCCCCACTTCTTTTGAGAAAAACAACAAAATAAGGCAGATGTTGGATTCTTCACAGAGCATTTCTCTACTTTCCACAAGTTTGCTATACAGGGCAGAGGTGGGGAAGGAAAGTGTCTATGCTAGCCACAAGCAATTTTTTTACATTTGTAAATTCCATGCTTAATATAAAGCAACTCACGATATCAAAATATTTACTCTGACTCATGTAGATAGCAACTACGAACATTAGCAGGGAGCAATCCAACCTAAAAAGACTTTTGAGTAAATACCAGCTTTTCAAATTTCCCACAGATTTCTATAATTGCCATATTTATATGCCAGCATTGTAAACTCACTAGAAATGGTAACTGATAAAGGAAGAAGCTGTATGCAAGCATATTCAAAGTTTCCAGTTTGAAGCATAAGAAGAGACAATTCTAATACGTGAGAGTTCAAAGAGGTGGTTATACAGGCCTGCTTGCACAATTGGGAGCAGGTGTTGCAGTTTCTTCAATTCGGCATCAATGTACTAAGGACTTCTATTTCTCTTCATAATCCAAATGTCTTAGCATTTCTGGATGTTCTCATGGCGAAGAAATAAAGACAAAAACAAAAAAAAACAAAAAACCCCAACAAACCATGCCACAAAATCCTTCAGGGACAAAGCAAAAATGCTTGTCTAGGGAACACCCATTAACAGCAGATTTGACTTCATCTAAGCCTTAGGACCCTTTAGTCTCAATCCTCCAAACAGTATTGAAAAAAACATCATGTTTTTTCAATTTTAACTACACACGGAATATGCAAGTTCATAATTGGCCTCTAATTGCACAATAGAATACAATTTTCCTCCAAACACTATGAAGCATTTCAGAATGATATCGTGCACAAATTCTGCTAGAAATTCACTTACAAGGTGTTATTTATTAAATAACTGTAAAATCCATTCCAAAATGAGCTATACTAACATCTTTAAGGAAACAAACATCTGTATGTCAGGGTGTGCTGGCAAAGAATCAGACGCAGTCCAGGGTAGAGGCTAATGATACAGCAGGAAAGAGCGTTATCCTGCCTCACCCACAATTCTTCATATTCCTCTCTGGGAACTTCTAAGTTTGACCATAAGCAGCTGGAAGATGGTGCACTGAGCTAGTAGAGGGGCCACGGTGGGGGCACAACTCCCAGGAGAGAGGCACCAAGAGCTCCGAGTCCTCCCCAGTAGGTTTCTAGACTGCATTCAGACACTCTTCATTGCCCACGTCCACCAAAACCACCTCCATCATTTCCTGCATTTTTAGAAACCAAGTGGCACCATTCAGTTAAGACACAATGGCTTCAACTTTACAATACAACAAAGCTAAATGACTTATGCAGTTCAAAAGGACCATCTCCTCCAAGGATACTGACAGACACAATACACCCCGTTTTCTGTGGAACAAGAAGCGTACGTATCACTGTGCAATTACTCTCTGTAATCTTAACCAGCTGAACAGCACCTAGGAAAGTCCAATTTAAGAGAATTACAGTTTTACATTCCCAAGCAGGTCTCAGGCACTGTACAATCGTGCCATCCGCTGGGCAGAAATTTTTAGCTGTCAGCAAAAACTTTTGAGGAACCTGGGAAATATTTTGGAAAGCATACTGCAGTCCTGGCAACTGAATTTTTGTAACTTTTTTTTTTTGTGTCAGGAGAAAAAGGATCACCAGGTGGCACTGCCACTGCTGGAAATGGAGATGAAAGGGTGACAGTGCTGATACCTAAGGAACCCCAGTCAACCAGCCTGACCCCATTGCTGAGCCTTTCTTCATGGCTGGTTAATTCCAAAGGCTAAGAGAGGGCCCCTAAACAGCAATCAGTGGCTTTAAAACACCTAAGTACAATTCCAAGTACAGCCAAGAACAAATAGTAAATTAAACACAAAAAAATTCCCAAGAAAGGGTTCAGTTGCCACCCCAACCATCCTCTTCCTACTGTGTTCTCTCAGCAATAATAAAGGCAGATGCTCCTGAGGAAATGTCCTGAGGTACGTCAACCAGAAAAGGAAGGTTAAAGAAAGCATACCTCCCCTGATGAACAAGAATAGTGACCTAGTATCAACAGACGAGGAGAAGGCTGAAGTACTCAACAACTTTTCTGCCTCAGTCTTCACTGGCAACCTCTGTCCTCACCCCTCCCAAGTTGATGGACCACAAGATGGGGACCAGGGGGGTAAAGCCCCTCCTACTGTAAGGGAAGATCAGGTTCGTGACCACCTGAGGAACCTGAACATACATAAGTCTATGGGACCTGATGAGATGCATCCCAGAGTCCTGAGGGA
>VYZW01026801.1:13258-24844 GCA_013401315.1 Balaeniceps rex
TGATGGAGTAACTGCATCAGTGGACAAGGGAAAAGCAACGGATGTCATCTATCTGGACTTCCAAAAAGCCTTCCACACAGTCCCCCACAACATCCTTCTCTCTAAATTGGGGAGATATGGATTTGATGGGTGGAGTGTTTGGTGGATAAGGAATTGGTTGGATGGTCGCATCCAGAGGGTAGTGGTCAATGGCTCGACATCCAAATGGATGGACAAGTGGTGTCCCTCAGGGGTCCGTACTGGGACCAGTGCTATGTCATCATCAATGACATAGACAGCAAGATCGAGTGCACCCTCAGCAAGTTTGCAGATGACACCAAGCTGAGTGGTGCAGTTGACACACCAGAAGGATGGGATGTCATCCAAAGGGACCTGGACAGGCTGGAGAGGTGGGCCTGTATGAACCTCATGATGTTCAACAAGGCCAAGTGCAAGGTCCTACACCTGGGCTGGGGCAACCCCCGATATCAATACAGGCTGGGGGATGAAGGGATTGAGAGCAGCCCTGTGGAGAAGGACTTGGGGGTACTGGTGGAAGAAAAGCTGGACATGAGCCAGCAGTGTGCGCTTGCAGCCCAGAAGGCCAACCGTATCCTGGGCTGCATCAAAAGAAGCGTGGCCAGCAGGTCAAGGGAGCTGATTCTGCCCCTCTACTCTGCTCTGGTGAGACCCCACCAGGAGTACTGCATCCAGCTCTGGAGCCCTCAGCACAAGAAGGACATGGAACTGTTGGAGTGGGCTGGAGCACCTCTCCTACGAGGACAGGCTGAGAGAGTTGGGGCTGTTCAGCCTGGAGAAGAGAAGGCTGCAGGCAGACCTTATTGCAGCCTTTCAGTACTTAAAGGGGGCCTATAGGAAAGACGGGGGCAGTCTTTTTAGCAAGGCCTGTTGTGACAGGACAAGGAATAATGGTTTTAAACTAAAGGAGGGTAGATTTAGACTGGGTACAAGGAAGAAATTTTTTCCAATGAGGGTGGTGAAACACTGGAACGGGTTGCCCAGAGAGGTAGTGGAGGCCCCATCCCTAGAAACATTCATGGCCAGATTGGATGGGGCTCTGAGCAACCTGATCAAGTTAAAGATGTCCCTGCTCACTGCAGGGGGGTTGGACTAGATGACCTCTAAAGGTCCCTTCCAACCCAAATCATTCTATGATTCTATGAAGTGAGCTGAAATAAACTTGGGCACAGGAATAATTTGATGGCCACTGGGACTGCCAAGGGCTCTGAAGTTAAGGTTTGGTTTTGGCTCTGTCATCACCTTGCATGGCCAGACTCCCTAAATTTTCCAGGCTTTCATTTCCCTCCATTTCAGTATATGCAAAAATATAATACAGTGCAGATATATGTAGATATAAAAAATACAACACAGTAGTCCACACATGACAACTTTGATTCTGAAAGTCTTTGGTTAGCATAAGGAAAACCAAACTCTATATAGAAGTCAGGCAAAATGACTTCCACCCTCCTCACACATCTAATTAAATGCTGCCAACCTTTTCCCCACATTTAGAAATCATCACATCAGTCAGCAAGAAACCAGTGGGAGGTAACAGCACCCATTGTCTTTTCATTCTCCTGAACCACCTGGCCATTCTCCCCACCACCCAGACTCTCCACTGAACAGATCAGCACTCAGCACTTAACTCTTGAATCTCCATTTTGCTTGCATTAAAATGCACAGCTTCTGAAACTCAAGTTCCTGTGACTTACTACCCTGTATCATTTTTATTAGAGCAGAAGTTCTGCTCAGATAGGATAAATTCTAATGAAAAGGAAGAAGCAACTATGTAAAAATTGACAAACTGAACTGGACTGTCAGACCTGATATGTCTGTGAGAATGCAGGGAAAGAAATAATCATGTCCTCCAAGACCTCTTCTTTATAAAAAAAGTTTTATGTCTATTTCACATGTCCCTGAAACAGTAGCTCCTCTCTGGTCTCACCCCTTTTCTACCACCAAGCTGTCCAAGTTGTAACAAAAATTCTCCATTCCTCCGGATAACTTAACAGCTATCACACAATAGCTGTACTGTCAGTGTCACATTCATTGTTAAGCACTGATGAGCATGCCACTGATGGAGTATCTAAAGTACAGCCAGCTGCTGATAGCAGCAAGAAAGACTTTCAGTCAAAGTGTAGTTTTGAATGAGACATTGGAACCCATGCCCACAGCAGAAATAAGCACCATACGCACAGCCTAGTAAGCCTAATAGGTAAACATACAGACATACATATATAGATTTAATATTATTATGTGTATATAAGATTGCTGTTGTGGCAGCAAAATAATGTATTAAAATGGATGCACATATAAATAAGACATATGTTAATGTATGTGCACATGTATTAAAGGTGTTCAGATGCCTTTCCAACATATATCCAAGTAAGTCATCAGTTAAGCCAACAAAATTTATCTCTATACCTTACTACACAAATGCTCTCTATAGGGTTACGTGCATCCCCCATGCAGGGAACCTCTACTTTAAATTGGCAATAAGAGATACCAAGAACGGCAACAAAGATCCCTGTAGCACGGCTTCAGACAGCTGACAATTAGACAAGTAGAGACAAGCAGATTTGGTTATAGCAAATAAAAGCAATCTATTTCCTGGTTTATATACACATGTCAACTTTCTTGCTCCACAATAAGAGCATCACAGAGGAGATTATTGCAAAGCTGCTATGGCATTTATGTTCAAACCTTTGCCTAGGCCAATTTAACCCTCCAGTGGAGGAGACTCCAAGGAAGATGCAAGTGGGCTTTACAGTTTTAGAACATGGAATCATAGAACAGGCCAGGTTGGAAGGGACCTTGAAAGACCATCTGGTCCAGCCTTTCGTGGGAAAGGGAGCCTAGATGAGATTATCTAGCACCTTGTCCAATCCATCTTGAAACTCTCCACCACATCCCTGGGAATGTTGTTCCAGTTTACTCCCTTCCTAGACAGGGTTAAGAAAAAAAAAAAGGAAAAGAGAAATAGGCATGTGTCTATGCCAGCTTACCAACGCCTAAAGCATAGCCATCCCATCCACTGCCACAGCAATGCCACAGCCCTAGCGACAGGGTTCACATTATGCTACAAGCAATCTCCAGACACAAACAGGAATCATATAGTCTTGTGAGCCTCTTCTGATCACAGAAAACCCCCAAAGCACTAAAACTTTTCTGTTTTTCCAAGTTGCGTCATTCAAAAGCAATCTTCTCCCCAGTTCACACAGCATCCTGAGTGCCATAAGAAGATAATGCATGCTGCTTAGGATATTAAAAAAAATAAATTAATTCCTTCATTTGCTCCCTTCCCTTTTCTTGCAGGAGATTCGGCACTTATTAGCAACCACTCAGTCCTCTAATTTCTAGCCTTATCTAGGCAGTCCATCCCAACAGCCCCTCTGTTCCTGATTTTGATAGGCAAACTTTCTGCAGGAATGAGACAGGTCAGCTCCCTCTTCCCAAAACAGAAAACAAACTTAAGGGTTCAGCTAGGTCCTCCTCTGCTGTATCCCTTGCTTCTTGCAGTTGTCATTTTTTTTACTCTCCCTGCCTGACTCAGCTACCCAGGGCCTCCAGATTTGCAGCTCCCTAGTTCCAAAATCCTTCCGTAGCTCTTGTGGTGGTAAGGAGCATGTCCCACAGCTGCCTATGCCACAGCCAGCAGGGTCAGCCACTGCTGCCGGAGACCTTGGGACTGCTGCTCTGTGTGCAAGGTCTGTTTGCTGAACATACAACTTGGCAATACCTGTTGCCTTCCACCTGCCAGGCAATGGCAGGACCCACTATCTTTACTGCCTCCCCACGTGGGGCCATATGCAACTTAGTGGGTGTGGGAAGACAGAGAGTCCTTTCACGTTCTGCACAGTGGCTCCTGGTTGCACTGTTTGTCCTTCACAGTGGCTGAGGTTGCAGTAATACATGGCACACGGACAATGATCTTGCTGTTGGACAATACCATGGTACAGATAAATGATATCCCTCTCCTAAAATGGCCTGTCTCCCTGGACAAGCTTTGCCTTCAAACAAGCACTGGAGTGCTTATGATGCAAGGTTATGCTTTGGGGACTGCCTCCCACTCAGCAGCTGCCCAGCACACAGCATGCCTCACCCTCACTGTCACTTGGTCAAGCGCTTGCATGATTCCTGCTGTTGAGGGACACACGTCCAGATCCCCTCTCCCCTTTGGTGCCAGCCCAAGTGCTTGTGGGGTCCCTGCCTGAAGGGCAAAGAGGACAGCATGAATGCCAGGATGCAAGCTAGCAAACCTCCAAGGACAGAGCCAACAGCCCCCAAGGCAATCTCAGAAACATGCAGTGTCACACATACGTCCCAAACTGACTCAGATACTGTATTTATCAAAACTATGCAAAACCGCATTGCAAAAGAACATGTGTACTTCCCATAAATATGTTTGCATACAATCAGACAAAAATATAAGTGACATTGTGTTAGATTATCAGAGGTATAATGTAGCACACTGATCTATCTGGTATAGTTAATTATCTGCATATTTCTAAATATGTTCCACAGATGTGCATTTGCCACTGGCAATTCTTACTGACTGTAAAAGTCAGATGATTCTTTCAGTGTTATCTTATACAGGAATTGATTCAGCAAAGTTATTAAATTTGCTTATTATCTACGATTCTCTCTCCGTACAACAAAGCACTGAATCAGAAACTTCACAGCATTGCCAGTCCATGCATGTATCTTAACATTAAATAGGTTGTAGAATAGTTGGTATTTTAATTTAAAACCCAGCTGCTGGAGTCATGTATTTATGAAGAACTTCTCTGGTTTTATTTTTACCCACATAAGTGTATTTCCAGACTTCATAATTAGAGATATGTAAATGTTAAATGCTACTATTCAGAAGGCAATTGTATTTTTTTTTAAGTGTAAATGTGAGGTCTTAAAAAAAATCTCACAATAAGCATTCTAAGAAAACATTTTTTTCTGTTTTGTAAGAGGTACAGCTATGCATGACACATCTCCTCATAGTAGATATGCAGACCTTGATATAGTCTCTAATCTTAATAGAGAAAGCCCTGACTTTTCAGTGCTCGTAACAATTAGCTTTGGAAAGAAGATGTACCAGCAGACATTGTTTCTGCTAAATAGTTTTTTGTAATACCCTATTTCACTGTGTGCCCAGCATTTAAGAGTTGTTATCGAGACTCAAATTAGTCTCTCAAAAAACGCGGCTCTCAAAAAACGCGGCTCTCAAAAAACGCGGCTCTCAAAAAACGCGGCTCTCAAAAAACGCGGCTCTCAAAAAACGCGGCTCAGAATACATTTAGATATGTTTTATGTATATGCTATTACTGGATCATGTAGAGGCTTTTCACTGAAAATTTGAAGGCTATAACCTTTCTTTTGAACAAGAAAAAAAAGTAAGCTACTAACTTGATTCCAGGTGTTCAAGCCTTAAAAAAACCACAACCAACAAATGATGGCCAGCTCTTCAGAAAAATCCAAGAGGCTCAGCGGTACTGATGCTTCACTGTGAAGAAACATGAGTTTTCAGTGGTGTAACAGCATCTGTATTATTTACCTGTGATAAACAGAATCCAGCCCATTCTCACAGTACATAGGTGGCATCCACAGACTGGATGCTTCACTGGCACTTAGGGTTTTGGAGGAGTGGCATGGGGGGAGGGTTGAGTTCTTTTTTTGTTGGTGCGTTACACTATGAAAAATAAAACAGCTTACTGGATACTGATCTCCTGAAGTGTACTACAACTCAATAACCAGCTACATGCTATATTATTGGTTCACCAGCAGATGGAAGTGAAGTTCATCTTTTGGATCACTGCTTACAGTGAAATGCAGAGAACTGAAAGATCTTCTATGCTGTTCTGGCAAAGTGGAGGGAAAAAAGATTCTTCCCATCATCATGTGAAATGCTGTGAAGGAGAAAATTTTACTTCTTCAACAAAAATGCGTACAAGTATGAACTGTGAGGTCATCAAAACACTTTGAGTTCTAGCCACAATTATTATGAGGAACAATGAAGCAATATTTAATCCTGAGAAGGCAAAATCTGATCATGTTCCAGTTTCTTATTTGCATATCTCATGCACATATGGGAATAGAATAGAATATTTCAGTTGGAAGGGACCTACAATGATCATCTAGTCCAACTGCCTGACCACTTCAGGGCTGACCAAAAGTTAAAGCATGCTGTTAAGGGCGTTGTCCAAATGCCTCTTAAACACTGACAGGCATGGGGCATCAACCACCTCTCCAGGAAGCCGGTTCCAGTGTTTGACCACCCTCTCAGCAAAGAAGTGTTTCCTCACGTCAAGTCTGAACTTCCCCTGATGGACACAGCTTTGAGCCATTCCCACGCATCCTGGCACTGGGTACCAGGGAGAAGAGATCAGCACCTCTCTCCCCACGTCCCCTCCTCAGGAAGCTGGAGAGAGCAGTGAGGTCGCCCCTCAGCCTCCTTCTCTCCAAACTCGACAAACCCAGGGTCCTCAGCCACTCCTCATAGGACATGCCTTCTAGCCCCTGCCACAGCTTTGTTGCCCTCCTCTGGACACATTCAAGTACCTTAACATCCTTTTTAAAATTGTGGGGCCCAGAACAATACTCAAGGTGAGGCTGCACCAATGCTAAATACAGCAGGATAATGACCTTATAAAGCAGCTGTATTTGACAATACTGCCTTCAGTCAACTGCAGAGCAGTTTAGACAATGCCAGACAATATCAAATCACCAAGAATTAACTTCAAACTGGAGCCATTAATTGTAAATTTTTTACATTTAAATGTAAGACCAAACGCATTTTCATTTAGTGTATCTTTTGAAAATTAACAAAGATCTACATCAGCTTCATTGTTTAATGAAAATTAAGAAGTTATCTCCTTCAGACTTGCCACAGCAATGTGATACTCCCAGCTGATGTCTGGGAAGTTGAAATCTCCCATAAGAACAAGAGCTACTGATCCAGAAATTTCTCCTAATCGCCTATAGAATAACTCATCAGTGCTTACATCCTGGCTGGGCGATCAGTAGTAGACACCCACTACAACATCTCCTTTGCTCTGCATCCCCCTAATCCTCACCCAGAGGCTCTCAACCACATCGTCACTAACTGTAAGGGCTGTACAATCAAACATCTCCTTTACATATAGTGCGACACCTCCACCTCACCTGCCCTGCCTATCCCTCCTGAACAGCCTGTAGCCCTCCATCCCAGCACTCCAATCGCGGGACTCATTCCACCAAGTCTCACTAATACCAATGACATCATAGCTCTTGGAACTAACCAACATTTCCAGTTCATGCTGTTTCTTTCTCATGCTGTGTGCATTGGTGCATTGGTGTACAAGCATTTCAGATACACTCCTGAGCTCTCTGTGCTCCCAGGAGCAGTGTAAATGTTCCCGCTAGCATTGCCACCCTCAGGCAATGCCATGCCAACCCTTGGCTTACCTACTGCAATCCTGTTGGTATCTCCTTCCCCCACTGATTCTAGTTTAAAGCTCAGTAAGCTGATCAGTCTCACCAGCTTACGCCCAAAGACACATTTTCCCCATCGGGATAGGTGGATCCTGTTGAGCCCCAGCATACCTTGTGTCTTGAAGGCTCTTCCACAGTTTAAAAACCCCAAAGTTTTGGCAGCAGCACCAGTCCTGGAGCCAGGTCTTGACATCCTGGGCTCACCTTGTTTCTTCCAAAGTCCTCCCCCATTACTGGGAGGACCGAGGAAAACACTACCTGTGCTCCCAAATTTTTTAGCATTCTTCCCAGGGTTCTGAAATCTCTTTTGATCAACCTCAGACTTTTTTTGCGACATCATTAGTACCCACAAGAATGAGTAGGAATGGATAGTAGTCTGAAGGTTCTGGTGATGTTCCTAATGTTCAGCCCCAGGGAGGCAGCAAACCTCCCTGAAAAGAGGGGCCGGTCTGCAAATGGGTGCTTCCATTCTGCACAGGAGGGAATCACCAATGACCATAACCCGCCTGTTGTTTCTTCTCGGTGCTGGTCGTAATGCAGGTTTTGTTGTGAGGGGCTAGTCTCTCTGACCTTGGCAAGACTACTTGCACAGGTTCCTCCTCTTTCCCATTATGCACTTCATCTACAGGGTCTCGTACCTGTTCTGTAAGGGTATCTTAGAGGGTAGAGGGGTTTCTCTTACCGCTCCGTGCTGTGACCTTCTTCCACCCCTCCTTATCCCTTGTGACACTGCCTTCCTCCTGGCACAAAGCAGATCCAGGACCTAGCTCCGCAGTGGCCACGCTGAGTTGGGTTGCATGCATCATAGGTAGCAGAGTACAACTCCATTGATCAATCTCCCTCTCAGACTCTCAAATACTCCTCAGCCTCGCCTCTACTTGTCCACTTGTCCACGTGTCCCACCGCTGCTGGTGCTCCTCACACTGCTCCAGCATCTGTTGCAAATAGTTATTAACTGAGAAGTAGAAAAACAGAATAACAGCTACCTAGGAGCTGCTCGGGCATCCTCCTCCACGGGGCTGTGCTGCTGTGAGCTTCATCACTACAGCTCTTTGGCTACATCACCCCACCAGCTGACAATAGGTCAGATCAGGATTAGAAAATAAGGCAAAAAAAAAAAAATCAGCACTTCTTCTGTTGAGTTTTTTTGACTCTAAACATTTGACACAAGAGCATGCAGAAAGGGAATGCCTTGTTCACATGACCAGAAATCCCAGGGATAACTTGAAAGTCAGAGCCGCCCCCCCGGACACTCTTCAGGCACACCCAGGTCGAGGGCAGAGTTTACAGTGATGTGAAGCGGAAATACAAGCCAAGTTACATTATATAGTGTAATTATCCTGTAAACAGCCCTATAAACAATGCTACTGACCCTCACAATGTTATCAAAGGTCTCATGGCACTTTGCCTTGTGTTCCCACAAAGGTCCCAGAGTTGGCTAATTACACAAGAACCTGAGCTATCAGTTTTAAAAATAAGCATGTTTCTAACCCTGAAGAACTCACGAAGATCTAAAGCCAAAAAAACAAACAACACAAAGCAACTTTTAGGACATCCTCCTGATTTCTTGAGGCTTCGTAATTTTGCAGTTCTCAAGGTTAGCATTTTTTGTCAGCAATGAAAGTCTTTTATATTTTCCTTAATGACCTGTTTATATCCAGATCTTCCACTGTATTTTCAAAAGTATTTTCAACTCTTTCCAATATTATTTATGTTGACCTAAATGTAAAGCAAGTGCAAGTCTTAAGCCACCCATACTTCTACTAGAGTAGAAATAAAAACTAGCAATGTTGATAGTATTTAAAAAAAAAGGTTAAATCCCCACATATTCTCCCTTTTCACCACAGCCTACTTTCCAAAACTCCATGCCTAGTTCCCTAGCCTCCTCCTTTCCTAAAGTTTACATGTTTTTCCACAGCATACCGTACTGCTAGCTCCCTCTCTAGGCATGTTGCCTTTTCTCTCTCAGCATGGTCAAAAGGACCTTGTGGATAGTGGCCAAGTTTCTACACAAGTTTAAGGGCACAAAGCCCCATAAACCCACACACTTCTTAACCCTGTTGGTTGCAGCTTGGTTTAAAAACACCATGCTCAGGACTTGGGCAAGCCTTGGGCAGACCAAGCAGTACTCCCTTCCCTGATGCCCTCTAGCCCCAGTGAAGCTTTGAGCCATTGGTGGTGCCCAGACTCTCCTGTTTCTGTACCCTTTGGCTAGGGTGGGGGCTCAGCCAATATCAATATCAATCCAATATTGATGCAGAGCCTGGTCTTGGGAGAAGCTTGGACCTCAACTGAAAGAGCGGACATATGTGGAGGGTGTGTTGATCACGGACAAAATGCAGCAGTGTCTACGGTGGTCTGGGCTACAACCTTTCTAATGCCCCACTTCCTCTGGTCTGACATGAATGCAGCAGGAAGCCCAAGTTCCTTGTCTCTCCTCCTTTTTTGTCATGAAACAGCCTTTATTTCAGTGTCCTCCTGCACTGGGTCAGGAGCCTATTGCAGCACAGCCCTTCTCAGCCAGCTCCAACCACCAGAGAATCCTGCCAGTCCTCAGAAAGGGCCAAAAACAGTAAATGCACTTTTCTGGGGCATATCCTGGAAATGTATCTGGAAATATTGGGCAAGCTGCATTTTTCAGAAAGAAAGTTTTGATAAACTACTACTCCTATTCCTGAGCCAAGTAGCATACATACACACATTCACTCAGACTATATGAGTGAAATTGGAGAGTGTTAAAACCATGACTGCTTAAAAACTGGTTAAATGCCATCATCCTTAAACAGCTCTGGAACCTACCCACCATGTACAGAGATACAAACAGCTCCAGAGATACTAAGTCAACCTCAGCTACTGCCATTAAACATAGAAGGAATGGGTAAAAGATAGGCCACGGTCCTGATTTTTCAGATGCACACCCCTACAACTCTACTACAGCCTCAGAAATCACAAGAACAATTCATAAATTTAACATATGAATGTTAAATTCATATTTAATGAATTAAATATGAATTATTTAATTCAATAATAATTGAATTATTTATTATAATTCAATTATTGAATTATAATTCAAGGCGTTTGCCAACAACATCCATCATGTCTAGTTTATAGACATGAACTTGAGATTGGATTTTTCCATGCAGGAATCTACAGTTTTATACATGATTAATCATCTCCCCTAAAAAAAAAAAAATTGCCAAAGTCTTGTGAGACACTTCATGTTGTTTCTCTTTTACAGTGATTCCAGCCATTTCAAACTCACATTTTTCTCTCCAGTGCTTTCTAAAAATGTTACCTATTACATCTCAGCAATATATTGCTTTAGTCTGAAAGTACATACACACTTAGATAACCTTATTGAGAATGCAGTCCTTACAAAAGGCCTTTGCGTTACTATGCACACAGGAAAATGTATACACAGCCTGCATGTCACTGTGAACTGGACTGAGGTTCAGGCATGAACGTAAAGGTATCCCAAATCTAACAAATGGATCGGAGCAAAGCAAAATTCTGAGCTCTTCAATGAGTTATTCTAACAAAATGAGGCATAGGCATCCTAAGTTATCGTGAAATGTGACTAAATATTACCATTGCAGACATACAAGCCATGTTTGTTCCATTTCTGAGGAACAGATATGGGTGGTTTGTCATGATCCAAAATGGACTGTCCAGGGACGATCGTGGTGGTTCTGCGATTCCCTTGGGCTAAATTAATGTGAACCGACACCACACAATCAATTAAACACCTTATTGATGGCAGAAAACAACCTGAACTAGGAAAGCACAACAATAGGCAGCGTGGGTTCTAACTGCAAATACTTAAAAGAGGAAAGGAAAAGGAAGAAAAGGGGGGAGACAGGTATCACCACCCTTGGATCCCGCGATGTCGATGACAAACGTGGCAGTCTTCTGGTGGTGGGCACGCTGCTCTCGGAGCGCNCGGCGGGGGGAGCGGGTCGCGAGGGATCTTTCGGGTGGTCGTGACCCCCCTCCCCAAATGAACTCTGTCTGACCTCCGGCCGTACATAGTGAGTTGCTGGGCAGATCAGAGGGCGGAATGGCGCATCCTCCGACAGCCTCCCAGCTCCGGGCTTCTCACCTGTGGTGCTATGCAGACCCCAA
>VYZW01026802.1:2495-15382 GCA_013401315.1 Balaeniceps rex
AATGTTTTCATAATCTGTATAAACAATTCACAAAAATTTCATGCTGTATGTGTATTTTGGTTCTTTTCAGATAGTTGTAATATTTTTCTACTATTTTTTGTACAATTTTCTGTTCAAATACAACAATTTTGCTGAGCAGCTGGACAATGCTTAGGTCAGTGATTTTTTGCCCAGCTTAATCAGTCACTCACACTGTTCCTTTCAGACACAGGCTTCTCCTTTTAAACAGTTTTTTCTTTCATGTGCTTCTGTTGCTGTGATCCATATTTCTCATTTAATCTACTTTATTGTAACATTGTCTTGTCTTTCTTCCAGCACCTTGCTTCATTCTTTTATGCATTCTGGGAAAATTGTAAATTTTTTCCAAGTCCAAACAGGAACTGATTTGAATCAGAATGTCCTTTTTCCAGTTTGTGGCTANAATTAGTAAACTGTAGCGCTGCTGCATTTTTATTAGAGCAAAAAAGGAAACAAATGAATAAACAGTGAAAAAACTTGTCATAGAAGAAGGAAAGGGATCTTTTGCTACATCTGTACTGCTAAATAAAAGAGACAAGTGACATGAATCATGTTTAAGTTCATGTCCACACTGCTTATAGTTAGCACCATCTAAGGCAGACTGCCCACATCCACATCACCTACCACCCCACCCTGGACCCCATACAAGGCACATGTGACATGAAGACAGAATAATTGGTTTCTGTTTTCCAGCTCCAAATATACTATGACAGTTTAGATGCAGTACACGAGAGAAATTATTTTAAGACCTGAAATATTGTGTTTGGGGACATGGAAGGAGATAATGGAGGGATGGCTAAAAATGCAAAGATTTCTTGGACAGAGTTGGAGGACTGCAGAGGGAGCCAAATCTGGCACAGTTTCATTCCTCAGTAGTGGCTCCTGGTTTGAACTAGAAATGTGTTGGCACAGCCAAATGGAATGCTGCCAACTGGGAGAGAGGTGGCCAAGACTTTAGCAGCCTAGGCAGTAAGGGACCGAGCCCTTGAGGTCACTTCTTGGCCTGCTTTTATTTAGCTGTGTAGGCAGGACCCTTGGCAGGCTGCTCATTCTGACTCTTTGTTCAAAGTAGAAAATCACTTTTTCTTAAAAGCATCACTCATTAGTACACTACAAGGACACCCTCCCTTTCAGTACTGTCTCTCTCTGGACCCACGCATCTTCCACTGTTCTCTATGCAGTGGTCCAGCCTCTACCCAGCAGCAAGGAATATCCAGACTATTTTTTAGCCTGATGGTTTTCCATAATATTTAAAATGTAGAAACTATGGGTTATGATTGTCTCTGAGGCTGTACCAGATCTTGTGCTTCCAGATGAACTTTATAACCCTGTAGCTATTATGAGTAAGTATGAAACACCACCATCCACCAATTCTCCCTGAACACCCACCTTTACAGCTCAGGATAATAACATGTTCTGGAAGAGACACTCCTTATATTTTTATATTTCATACTGTTTTAGGCTTCCTTGTTTAGTACATAGACTAATTCTGGGGCATTCTGGGGCACAAAATTCTTGCTATTTAATGTTCAAGGAACTTGAGATACCTAAATTCAACCTAGTGAATTGTTACTTTCAGAACTATGTACATCCAGCTCTCAGGATCTTTTTCACCAGTGTGAAAGGCCTTGGAGCTTCTTAAGAATTTGGGCATCTTGGATGTACTAGAGTTACTGGATGGGTTGTAGGATATTAGCTATATGATCTTTTTGCAGGGTGATCACATGAAAATGGTTGGGTTGAATATCTTCATCCTTGATATTTAGAAAATTGAAACAATTGTTATACATCCTTGGTAGTTTTGTTTTTTGGCTTACTTGACCTTAGTTGCAGATTACTGCAGCCGCAACAACGAAATTGTCTTTGCTGTAGTTGTAGTCAGCATTTCAATTTGGGAGATGCGTGACCAAAACAGAATGTAAGAAATTAGTTATTCACGCAAATATTGCTGCTAACCCCAAATGTCAATATGCTGACTGATTACACTGTGAAGATGAAGAGATTTAGTGCTTATTTACATGTCCATTTACATGGAAACATTTCATGGAAACATTTCGTGGAAACATTTCGTACATGGAAACACTTCGTGTTTCTGTTCAGTCCAGGGTCATGTTTCAATCCCCGACCGCAGCTTAAAAAACATCAGCTCCACTGCTCAGAAGTTTAATTACCCATAAATTGTTTCCTGTGTGGCTTTTACTATGATATCTAAAAAATAAATAAATCTATTTTACCTCAAGCATAAACACCTCTTGTCTGTGCTTCTTTAAGAAAAGCAAGGACAGTGAATGGAAATGCACTGTTCCTTCAGTGTGAAAACACACTTTTTTTAACCTCACCAACATCAGCATGATAAAGAAAAGATTTTAAAAGCATGTTTAACTTTACTGCCAACAGGGTCTGAAATCATAAAAACTCAGAGACCTACTTCTTTCCTCTGTTCACTCCTATTATTATGTCAAGGTCTAAGTTGCTACAGCAAAACACTCACAAATCATCACCTGAACTGTTCTTGAAAATGTCTCTCTGTTTTTCAGGGTTTACCAGATGGTTCATTGTGCTGCAAGTGTCCTTCTTGAAATTCAGCTATGTGACACTGGTATGAACCACTTTATAGAAGTGGTTCAGGATCAGAAATAAAATGCTGTTAAATTAACTGCTGCCTGTGCAATTAACCTGCAGGTAATTTATTTTATTGAAGCTGATTTTTTTTTTTTCATATTAAATTTTTTGAGCCAGGCTCTGTCACAGGAATCCCCAAAGGCAGATTTTCTTTTGGCAGAAAGACAGCAGTATCCATGAAGTTTGACCACATTCTGACAGTCACATCACACAGCTCCCCATGAATAAATAAAGAAGCTGTGATTTCCCTTTCATGAAAAACCCTTTTGCCCTTCATGAGGCGAGTGAGGTCTAATCCACTTAATTATTAAAACTGGCCTACTTTTTGTCTTGGTTGCTGCTTAAGTCCTTTTTTTACCGCTAGATCCAAGCAGTCCAGCAAGAAAATGTGCAGAAGATAATATATGGAAAAGTGAAATTTTAGAGGCTTGAAGTGTAAATTTGCTTGATACAGTTTCTCAGTGTCTGCGAAAATGACTTCCTGTTTTTAAGACTGAAAATAAAGCCCTGTAACTATAGACAGCGACAAGTTTGTCTTCATGTTAGTAGGCTTATATACCTTGCATAGTTTGCAGCCCTAGAATTTCTCAGATTTCAAAGAATTTGTGGTCTTACACTGTGACATCATCAGGTTGCACTTCTTTTGTTAAATTTGTCTAAAAAACAAAGGTCTAACTGCATAGAGCTGATGGGGGTTACACCTATTATGGTTCTAACTGATTTATTGATATTTAATGCACCACTCTTTTCAAGAAGATTCTTATTTAACGTTCTAATCACTATGATCTTTCTCTGCAAGGACACGTTAATGAAATGCATTACAAAAATATCTAATCTTCTTTAAAAATGTAAAGGACAAACTACTTAAGCTTTCCTCTTTCCAGTATGAGGGGCAAGCACTCAAATTTAGTCTATTCTTTGCATAAAGTGCCCTATGGTCAGGCAATGTTACTGGGAATTTATGTGTTCCATGCCTGATTCTCAAAAGGAATGATTAACACTCAACCGTTATTTACATATTCAGTATTGCTGCACTATATAGTGTTACATTTCTTGTCTTTATATTTATATTCAATGTGCATGGTGTCCTGGTTTCAGCTGGGTTAGACTTAATTTTCTTCCTAGTAGCTGGCATAGTGCTGTGTTTTGGATTTAGTAGGAGAAGAATGCTGATAACACACTGATGTTTTAGCTGTTGCTAAGTGGTGCTTACCCTAGTCAAGGACTTTTTCAGCTTCCCATGCTCTGCCAGGTGCACAAGAAGCTGGGAGGGGGCACAGCCAGGACAGCTGACCCAAACCGACCAAAGGGCTATTCCATACCACATGAAGTCATGCTCAGTATATAAACTGGGGGGAGTGGGCTGGGGGGCAGTGATTGCTGCTTGGGGACTGGCTAGGCATTGGTCAGCAGGTGGGGAGCAATTGCATTGTGCATCACTTGTGTTGTATATTCTTTTATTATTAATATTATTGCTACTTTCTCTTCTTCTGCCGTCCTATTAAACTGTCTTTATCTCAACCCTTGGGTTTTACTTTTTTTTTCTGATTCTCTCCCCCATCCCACTGCAGGGGGGAGGGTGAGTGAGCAGCTGTGTGGTGCTTAGTTACCAACTGGGGTTAAACCACGACACATGGTTTTAACGGAAACTGCATTTCTATTATGTTTGTAACATATTGCAATTTTACATAGATTTTTAAGTGTAATTTTCCTGCTTACTTGTATTAAATACCTAACCCCAAATTTCTGGCTGGTTCTTCAAAAGGGAAAAGTATGGGGAAAACTTGCATGCTAATATAGGGAAAATAATGAGATGAAACTATTTTATCAAGACCTTTGGACATAGAGCATTCTTCAGGGCTGAATGTTTGTATTGCTGAATCCTCCCTGATCCTGAGAAAAGCTAAGGAACTTGAGGTGTGGTGAAACTCAGACTACTCAGGTTCTCCTTGGAGCCATAAATTCAGTGCCTAAACTGAAACTCAGTAAATTTAACTTCTTTTTATCCCAGAAAAACAATAAAATATTGTGCACAGTAACAAACCCAGCTGTCCCACAGGTGAGTAGTTAATTCTGACAAACCTGTATTTTATTCTTGTCTATATTTCTGCCATACACACCATAGATCTCTTCTGATAAACACCCTAGATCCCTATAATTAATTTTACAATGAAATAAATGCACAGCTTCCTCCAGTTCCTCCTTCTTTTTCTTCCTCCATGAGTTGGTTGTTTATGGAGAGCTGGGCTTGTGGGTAGTTCCTCTAAGAAGTTATACATGTACAATTAATGATTTTTCTTCTTTTTTATTTTTTCCTTTTTTCCCTGGGTTATTTCTATCTCATAGTGTCATGATAGCTAGGAGATCTGCCTAAACTCCCTTAGCAACCTTCCTTACTGCATCATTCTCCATCTCTGTACTGGGGTAAAGTAAACATCTTTTCAGAAAGACAAATTCAAGGACATGGAGTATTACTTTTCTCACTGTAAAAATACCATTTTAATGAGACCTAAATTTGAAACCCAGATAGTAATTCAATAACTACGATAATATGCTAAACAAATTTGTGCATACACAAAACAGGTCAGAGGAATGAACACTTGATATTTAAGGCAGATTTTACTCTATACATCATTTATCATGTTCTTATTCTTAACAGTTATACATTTTATTTAAGAAGGGAGACAGCCAACACTGGAACTATCACATATTATGCAGTTGTCACTGAAAGGAAGATCAGTGAAGGCCCCAAGATGTGTTCTCTGCATAATGGGACCCCAGATCACAGCCAGTGAGAGAGTTAGTCACCATTAATTGGTCATTACTGATCACGGGAATAGTCCTTCAAGGGTTTGAGATTAATTAGTATCATCTACACTACAGTGGAAGAGAGAAAAGTAGAAATCAGTTTCTGGACAACGGATTTAGTGTTACGCCAGTCACATTTTCATTACAAACCACTAAGTCTATAGATTGATGAGACAATTTTCTTTGGTGTTGAAAACTTATCAGCACTAAATTGTAGTAATTGATTGGACTGATTTTAGGGAAAAACTTACAAGCTTTTAAACTTTTTTTTTTAATTCCCTCTGTAGTCAGCATGGCCTAAGACTATTAATCTTTCTAATAAGTTCCAATGCTACTCTCTTAGTTTTTTTAAAATGGTTTTGGTTTAGACCAAACCTGGTAACACTGGAGTCCACAATCATTGGTTTTAGTAACAATGGGGAAAAAAGGAATTCAGAAAGTATTTCTGGTTTACTGACAAGCTTTCTTATTTGTAATAAGCAGATTTTTAGGGAACTAGATACAGAAAACATACCTGTGCAAACTTTTTCTGGTTTCCAGTGAGATTTCCAGTCTGAATCAAGATTACATTGATTACTTCTTTGGTTTAAGCTTATTAATTTCTATGATACTCATTCAGATTTCTGTTCCTGCAGGCTCAAGGGAAGCAGCGTCTTATCTCATTCCAGGATTATGAGATTCAAATTTAGAAGGCCGAATACTTTTTAATAATAATTGAATGCCACAAAAGAATTTATTTTGATGGGTTCTCACAGCTTTTTGGCTGCCCTTTATCTTTCATTAAATAATCCTTTGAATACTTTTCACTTTGATTTTAGCTGCAATATAAAATCCTTTTATTACTTTTTTTTTTATTCAGAGAAATTATTTAAGAAGTATTTATTAAGTATTTCTAATCAAGGCAGTTTGTTTTGTTTTAAGAAATGGACTTAGACTGGTATTCGCCTATCAAAATTTGGGGATTTGGGATTCCTTTTAAATCTTCTTCAAAAATGTTTTCATTATTATTGCAACTTATACAAAAAAAGCCCAGGTATCAAACAAGACACCACTATTTTTTGTTTTTGTTGTTTTTTGGTACAGACAAAGAACAAACACACTGTTTCTTGCCTGAAAATGCTTACAGACCTTCCAAACAAACCCTTCACATGACTTCATACTATACAGATGCAAACACACATCTTCTGGGCAGTTCCCTGAAGTCATAGAATCATAGAGTGCTTTGGGTTGGAAGGGACCTTTAGAGGTCATCTAGTCCAACCCCCCTGCAGTGAGCAGGGACATCATCAACTAGATCAGGTTGCTCAGAGCCCCGTCCAACCTCACCTTAAAGGTTTCTATGGATGGGGCCTCCACTACCTCTCTGGGAAACCTGTTCCAGTGCTTCACCACCCTCATTGTAAAAAATTTCTTCCATCTAGCCTACATGTACCCTCCTTTAGTTTAAAACCATTACCCCTTGTCCTGTCACCACAGGTCTTACTAAAAAGACTGTCCCCATCTTTCCTATAGGCCCCCTTTAAGTACTGAAAGGCCCCAAGAAGGTCTCCCCGCAGCCTTCCCTTCTCCAGACTGAACAGCCCCAACTCGCTCAGCCTGTCCTTGTAGGAGAGGTGCTCCAGGCCTCAGATCATTTTTGTGGCCCTCTTCTGGACCTGCTCCAACAGCTCCATGTCCTTCTTGTGCTGAGGGCTCCAGAGCTGGATGCAGTATTCCTGGTGAGGTCTCACCAGAGCAGAGTAGAGGGGCAGAATCACCTCCCTCGACCTGCTGGCCACGCTTCTTTTGATGCAGCCCAGGATACGGTTGGCCTTCTGGGCTGCAAGCGCACACTGTTGGCTCATGTCCAGCTTTTCATCCACCAGTACCCCCAAGTCCTTCTCCGCAGGACTGCTCTCAATCCCTTCATCTCCCAGCCTGTATTGATATCGGGGGTTGCCCTGACCCAAGTGCAGGACCTTGCACTTGGCGTTGTTGAACCTCATGAGGTTCGCACAGGCCCACCTCTCCAGCTTGTCCAGGTCCCTTTGGATGACATCCCGTCCCTCAGGCGTGTCAACTGCACCACTCAGCTTGGTGTCATCTGCAAACTTGCTGAGGGTGCACTCGATCTCACTGTCTATGTCATTGATGAAAATATTAAACAGCACTGGTCCCAGTACAGACCCCTGAGGGACACCACTTGTCCCTGGTCTCCACTTGGACATCGAGCCGTCAAGCAGTATCTGTGGAGCTCTTTGAATGACTAGGACTTAATGTTCTACAAATCCTGGGATTTGGAGGAATTTCCAATTTGAAAATAGTGTGCCAAGTCATTATTTCTAAAAAAAGCAAACAGGCTGATTTGGATAACTGTGAGCCACATACTTTTAACAACAATCCTGGAAAAATACCAGGGAAGACTAAAGGCTAGAATGAGCAAGTAATTAAGGAGTGTTAATGGAATGTTAATGATTACGCATCTGTATATCAATGAATATGTATGTATATAGATAACTTTTAATTTAAAATAAATATGTTGAAGCAATATTTTTTTGTAATAGGATTTTTTGATATTCTTGTGCTGACACTCACAGAAAGAGGATTTGTTAAAAGAAATAATTTTTGGTATCCTGGAATAGGGTAATGCCCATATTGGAAATCAAACCTCTTGAACAGGATGGTCGGTTGTTGTCTGCATGGTGGCAAGAGTACCTGTAAGGATCCTTCCAACAGCACCTTCAGCTAGAATAGGTGAGACTTAACCAGGACTTGGTCTTCTGTTCATGTCTTAAAATCCAGCTGGACTGTAGTCCTACTGCTCCAGAACATGCATGACCCATCACTGTTGAATATCTTATTCTATATTCAAGAAGTCTCTCAATTATCTTAGCAAAGTACAAGAGACTGAGCTACATGACAATTTCTGCATCTGCAGGAACAGTTTCTACTGACCATTTACAAATCTCTTATCTGTGCACAATTCGATTAATTTGCCACAGGAAGCACCTTAGAGGGGGGTTCCATAAGGGATCCAGGATGTCAATCAACACTTTTAAGAATAGGAGTTGGTTTAAGCACAGCAGGAGTTGCCTGGGCAGAATCTTCAGGAGAGTCTAAAAGTCCCACAAGGAGTGCTTCTGCACTGATAAGTCAAATACTTTGTTGTGAAGGTGGCTAGGGGTTCTGTCAGATCAGTCACCTGGTTGCAAGCCAGTGTGTTGTCTCACCTATGCAAATGACTAGCAGAGGACATCCTGAGGACACCCGGGGAATTTATGACTTAAAAGTGGACACATTGGCACAGCCTTGATACCCAGCTGCACCACAGTTATAAGTAAAGAACAAACTTGAATTTTTCCCTTATAACTTAAGTTCCATAGTTCTTGCCATAGTGCAGTCAATGGTATTGCTGTAATACAATTAATTCTGTAAATCACCATACTGAGTCCAGCCTGAAAATTCTGATAACAAGAGCACTGCTACACAAAATCAATGCAGCCTAAAATAAATGTATTAAAAACAAACAAACAAAGCTGTTTTAATGATAGATCACAAGCTTTCATTTAGAAATTATTGTGTTTTGAGAGCATCTATTATGATTATGTACAGATTCATGTTTCTATTGCAAACTAACTGGGTCAATATTTTTATCAATACTTTTGAAATAAATAATAAAATATTTGCTGGTAAATTTTATACAAATGTTGGAGGAGAAGTATATGAAGAGGGTAGATTAGTTATGCAAGGATATTTGATCATGTACTAAAGCAAGCTCATCTGAACAAACTGCATTTTAAACAGAGCTTTGACGTGATTAGTAATTCCATGTTTGAAGACTAAAAATTCGATCTTTGTAATATAATTTTATTCTGATTCAGAACAAAGTCAAGATATTTCAAAGCTTCCAGCTAAAGTTAATTGCCACTGCCTTCCCAGTTCCAAGAAACTATTGACTACCTCAGAACCAGCAATCCAATTAGTAGCTGTACAGTGCTGGAAATGAAGCTAAGAACCGGAAATTTGAAGGCTCTTAACATCCTCCCCTTCTGAGAACTTTCAAAGAGATGTACTGGAAGCCTGAGTTCCTCAATGGCCTGCCAAGTGGAGGAACCACACAGAGGTCATAAGAATTTCTGAAATATATCAGGGATTTTGCCAACATCATAGTCTCGTAGAAGGTTTCAATATTGATCAAATGACAAACTCCAATGAAAAATTATTTTTTGAAATGTTAATGAAGATTGATGCAAGGCCAGACATCAAGGGAGAGATTCATTTGACAAATTTAGACATCCACAACATAGATATCTGCCTTTGTGGGTAGATGTTTAGATTCAGTTTGTGATCAGTGGGAAGATGTGACTAGATTAATCGTATCAATCAGACATTTCCATGGTGTGATTTAGATGTTTAAGGCAGACAACTAGCATCATTGAGGTGGTGCTTCTGAACCATGGACAAAAGCTCATATTTTAAAAAGCACTGGTATATGATAAAATTAAAATGTTTAAGATTCTTAATCAGATTGACAGAGTACAAGATATATATGAGGTGCTTTAACAGAGATAAATGAGAGTTCTGAAGTGCACTAAGGAGGAATTTCTTGGAAGAACAAATTAGAGTAAATAACTTCTTTGAATGGCATTATGGAGACCAAAATCTGGATACTATGGTCTCTTCTGTTCTGGAGTTCTTGTCTCAAAAGGATGTTGAAAAAAAGGATTGAGTTCAGAAACTAAATGCATCAGTATTTTATGGTTTGCACTGTTAAGGTAGATTCATGTCACTTGATGTGATTTTGGACCTTGATGTGATAATGTTATGTAAAAGAGGTCCAGTCAGATTTCACTGGAAGTTTCTGTATCTGTTTATTGACTATAGAAGGTTCAGTGTGCTTACCTCAGATATTAAAGCTTTTATTGTAAACATCCCAATTAGGGAATAAATGCTATACCATTTGGCTATTAATACTGATTTTTGTCTACAGTTGTCTGTTATCAGTCTCAGACCACGCTTAATATGTGTGATTTTACCAGCATTGAGGCTACAGCTACTAACAGATAAACAAAAAGACCTTGTATAAAGCTTGTAAGCTTTTGCCTGTCAATTTGTCTTTGTGCCTATAACAATAAAATACTGTTAAATATTAATATTAAATCACCAGAAGTGACTTGATAGAGCATTGTAGATCAAACCAAACAATACAATCAACCAAATAAACAATGTAAAGTGAATATTTTATACAAACAAAGAAAACACAAGTTTAGCTTATCTAACCTGATTTAACAAGAGTTAATTAAGGGTCGTATTGTTTTGAAAATATATATATTTTATATTAAAAAGGGATAAAATACATCCCTGATACTTTTTGCTGTCAAGCAGCTAAATAACTGATTTTGTCAGACAGGTGTCTAGTTTGATCTCACTGTCAGTCGGTGTAAGACACAGCCTTTGGTGTCAAATGTAACAACTTCCTTTCTCATTGACCTTGGGTTTTTGAGTCTCTGGTCTTTTTGTTGGGTTTATTAAACAGGAGGTCATCATCCCTG
The DNA here is from genome assembly GCA_013401315.1 of Balaeniceps rex. Classification (NCBI taxonomy): domain Eukaryota; kingdom Metazoa; phylum Chordata; class Aves; order Pelecaniformes; family Balaenicipitidae; genus Balaeniceps; species Balaeniceps rex. The sequence goes on from VYZW01026802.1 coordinate 13,475, forward strand.
AGACCATGAAGATTATAGTCAGATTCAGCAATGTAATATATAATAAATCCTCCTGGATAATTTTCTCCTGCAAGCTATACCTTCCATGTCACTCTGGAAATGTTTTCTCATTTAGTTTTCAAAAACTACCATTCTATCCTGCATCTTGCCTCCCTCTTTGTCAACCTGTATGTGGAAAGAACTGGAACCTAGCAGCTAGATCATTTACTTTTCTTTAAAAACATTAGGCTGGATCTTTGAAGCAACAGGATTCATGTGTTTTGTTGAGCTTCACTTTCACAACTTCTCTTTTTCAGTGTGAAATTTAGATTATTAACAGATCAAAGTCACCCTGAAAAAGTCACTCTGGCTCTTCTTTTTCCATGGAATGACCAGGTTTTATTTTAATAAAAATATACACATTTGTTATTAATGATTGGGTGCATCAGTTCATCCTTTTTGTAGAGATTTACTTGGTAATTCTGGGAGTGGAGAAAGACACTGAAGTTAATTGCCTGAAAATCTCTCTACCTGAGAATTAGAGAAATGTTATAATCCTTCGACTATAGCAAATTAAATGTCACCTTCCAGAAACTGTAGGGCTCCATGCTGTTAGATTAAGTATTCTGTAGTTGTAACTTATTAGTATTTAGGAAAACTACTAATCAGAATATGATGAATTGTAACTTAAATGTATGTGATGACACTAATGCATGATTTGATTGCTTTTGGTAGTAATCTCTCCTTTTTTATTGTAAGTGGATTTCGTATTTGAATAGGTGTTTCAAATGCAAAAAATTAATCAACAGTAGTTTCTTATTCCTGTCTTCTGTCCCTTCTGCACGTTCCTTTCATATTTACTTACTGTATATAGGTATAACCCTAACAGGACATACCAATATGTGGTAGACTGATTCCTAGAAGACTTTTTATTTGCACAGCAAATAAAGAAAATACTTAGAATCATTTCAACCCTACTCTGGAGGTATGAGAGTGTGGACAACTTCTGGCAGGATTTGAGGCTCTGAGATAAGAAAAGGACTTGTACCAGTAGTTCTAACTGGATAAGGAAGAACTTAAAAATCAACTTTAAATGTTGGTGAAAGCATTCAGAGAATGGGCATCCTAAAAACATTTTTTTGCCATCTCTGCTGACCTGTTCTAAATATGAAGTGTTAATCAACTAAGCCAAACCCCAGAATTCTGCAATGTTGGTGGTCTGTCACTTGAACAAAATATTTGGTAGCTGCCCATTTCTGCTATCTTTTGTCAGCAGTATTTGAGTACTTTTTTCTTAACCCACACTTTCACTTTCTTATTACAATAATACGTTAGTGTTTTCTAATTAAACCAAAAATACTCCAAATTCCTCATTCTCTTCCATTCTACCTGTAATAATATTTTTGTTATATTTTTTGCTACAGTTAGTCTTTATCATATAATGCAGTATTGTATATAAACACTCAACGTAACCTGTCATCCACTATCCTCTGTTTTACATTGCTCTGAAGAGTTTACAAGCGAAGGCAAGAGACAGCCACAGTCACCACAAAGAGGTCTAGCAATGGAAGGCAATAACAAGATGGCATTGTTCTTTATGATAAAGTGCCACAGGGTTTTCTGCAGTGTAGACATCTGTATCTGAACTGGTCACCCAAGATCCTTTTACAGTAAAAAAAGAGAAAAAAGAACTGTTAGAACATGACTCATCTTATCCTAAGGCAGATGTCAAAACCAGATCAAATTAATTACATGGTCATTTTTTTTCTCCATTGATTATAAAGAAAATTTAGGGTAACTAGCTCAGATGTAAACATCGATAGTTGACTGAAATTAAATCCTATCACTTCTGTTTAATCATTGACAAGTCTATCAGAGACTACCTAAGAAGTGTCTTAATGAAGACATTGAATAGACAATAATCTGGCT
>VYZW01026810.1:0-36255 GCA_013401315.1 Balaeniceps rex
TCCACCACTAAACCATGTCCCTAATCACCACATCTACACATCTTTTAAGTACCTCCAGGGATGGGCACTCAACCATTTCCCTGGGAAGTCTGTTCCAGTGCTTGACAACCCTTTCAGTGAAGAAGTTTTTCCTAATATCTAATCTAAACCTCCCCTGGCACAACTTGAGGCCATTGCCTCTCATCCTGTTGTTTGTTACTTGGGAGAAGAGACCGACATACACCTCGCTACAACTTCCTCTCAGGTAGTTGTAGAGACTGATAAGGGTCTCCCCTGAGCCTCCTTTTCTGCAGGCTAAACAACTGCAGTTTCCTCAGCCACTCCTCATAGCACTTGTGCTCCAGACCCTTCACCAGCTTCGTTGCCCTTGTTTGGACATGCTCCAGAACCTCAATGTCTTTCTTGTACTGAGGGGCCCAAAACTGAACACGGTACTTGAGGTGCAGCCTCACCAATGCCCAGTACAGGGGGACGATCACTTCCCTAGTCCTGCTGGCCACACTATTTCTGATACAAGCCACGATGCTGTTGGCCTTCTTGGTCACCTGGGCACACTGCTGGCTCATATTCAGCCAGCTGTCGACCAACACCCCCAGGTCCTTTTCTGCCGGGCAGCTTTCCAGCCACTCTTCCCCAAGCCTGTAGCGTTGCATGGGGTTGTTGTGACCCAAGTGCAGGACCTGGCGCTTGGCTTTGTTGAACCTCATACAACTGACCTCAGCCCATCGTTCCAGCCTGTCCAGGTCCCTCTGCAGAGCCTTCCTACCTTCAAGCAGATCAACACTCCTGCCCAACTTGGTGTCATCTGCAAACTTGCTGAGGGTGCACTCGATCCCCTCATCCAAATCATTGATAAAGATATTAAACAAGGCTGGCCCCAAAACTGAGCCCTGGGGAACACCACTTGTGACCAGCCACCAACTGGATTTAACTCCATTCACCACAACTCTCTGGGCACAGCCACCCAGCTATTTTTTAACCCCGCAAAGGGTACGCCTGTCCAAGCCATAAGCAGCCAGTTTCTCCAGGAGAATGCTGTGGGAAATGGTGTCAAAGGCTTTACTAAAGTCTCGGTAGACAACATTCACAGCCTTTCCCTCATGCACTAAGCGGGTCACCTTGTCATAGAAGTAGATCATGTTTGTCAAGCAGCACCTGCCTTTCACAAACCCATGCTGACTGGGCCTGATCACCCGGTGGTCCTGTACGTGCTGTGTGGTGGCACTCAGGCTGATTTGCTCCATAACCTTCCCTGGCACTGAGGTCAGACTGATGGGCCTGTAGTTCCTCGGATCCNGTAGGTCATCGTATCCTCCTTCCGGCCCTTCTTGTAGATGGGTGTCACATTTGCTAACCTCCAGTCAACTGGGACCTCCCTGGTTAGCCAGGATTGCTGATAAACGATTGAAGGTGGCTTGGTGAGCCCTTCCACCAGCTACCTCAGTACCCTTGGGTGGATCCCAGCCGGCCCCATAGACTTGTTTGTGTCTAGGTGGTGTAGCAGGTCACTAATCATCCCCTTGGATTATGGGAGCTTCATCCTGCTCCCTGTCCCTGTCTTCCAGATCAGGGGGCTGGGTACCCGGAGAACAACTGGGTTTACTATTAAAGACTGAACCAAAGAAGGTATTAAGTACCTTAGCCTTTTCCTCATCCTTTGTCACTATGTTTCCCCCTGCATCCAATAAAGGGCGGAGGTTCTCCTTAGACTTCCTTTCGTTGTTAATGTATTTATAGAAACATTTTTTATCTGTATTTAAAAAAAAAGACACAACCACCACCACCAAACACACACACACACACACACTTTAAAAATCAAAGAATAACTAATGACTTTTCAGAATGCTAAAACCCTCTTGCCATTGGTGAGTGTTACTCACTGAAGAAACCCAGCTGAGGCCACCAGACTTACATCTATGAGTAACTGTGGATTCATACTCCCACTGGCGAGCAATCTTGACCTATGTGTAGCACTCTCTTTACTTTCTCTCCTTTAATGGCTTCTCTGTGCTCACCATAGGGAAACAGCTTATCACAAGAATGGCAGAAATTTTGCAAATTTGATGGTGTTTTTGTTTCCCATCACTGTCGGGGCAAAAAAAGAAAGAAAAACAATTAAAACATAGAACCATTTCATTCTATTCATATACTGCAGAATAAACCTTCAGTTCATGTAAAGTAGTAAAATCGGTGGAGTTTTGCTGACTTGCCCCAGCTGAGAATTTGTTCCAGTATATTTATATGTAAAATCACACAAACACGCTATATGGATGGGGTTATATGTGAAAATCAATATTAAATTCATCATATTTAGCTGCTACAGACCACAGTGAACACTTGCTCTCTAATGGTTAAATGCCCTTTGGATCTGAAGCCCTTTGATTTATTGGAAGAAACCTGCTGGGCAGAACATACTGTGGAGCTGATTAATGTCAGCTTCTGTCATCAGTTTCCACTTAGATTCTTGGCCAGCTCTGACATCTCCTCCCTTAAGGATCCAGAAGAATTTGAGCACTGATCCAAGAGCTTTACTGGCATGGGATTTGCAGAATGTGGTGCTTGCAAAATAAGGAAGATGAATGGAAGTAAAATTCCATGTTCTCTACTGGACTTGTTTCTTTAACTCATTTCTCTGGAGAAAGAGACCAATGCCAGGACCACACCAGCAAGGGAAACAAATCAATAGCATGTTCACTGGTTTTGTTACAGATGTCTTGCATTTCCTTTGCTGCTTTATATGCTCCCTCGTAGCCTGTCAAACTGGAAAATGACTGCAGTGAGAATGCAGAGCTACCATAGCTGTCTAGATTTACACTCACCATTGTATGAGGAAACTTATGAACTTCAAACCAGTTGGTAGTGCATACCATTTTAGAGAGGATAAGCCCTTGTCTGAACAGGGATAACAAAAAGTGGCAACCGCTGTGATTTGCAGGTTGATCATTCTTGAGTAGCATGAGTTTTTTTAACAGTAGGACACAATCACCCCTGTCCTTTCCCCTCACCCTCCCTCGGGAACAATGACTGTTTATGGCAGATAATTTTCTTGTGTTCATTTTGACACACTTCCCTTGCAGTTTCTCATTTGGAGACAATGACTCTTACATTTCTTCTGAGCATAGAATTCTCCTGTTGCTCATCACACACATGGACACTTCTGCTACAGGAATCATGCACTGCTATAAAAACCCTAACAGCGCTGTACCTGTTGCTGAACACATTCTCACTGGCAAGAAGGAAGTATGAGCAAACATACTTGAATACCTAAGATGAAATATTAAAAACATCAGAGTATAACTATACAAAGTATTATGAGATTGTGGAAAACATAAAACAGGAAAATGAGCTGCATTAGAAGTCACATTTAAACCTCTAAGAAACCAGATTACAACCCTTCTAATAACCTAAAGATAGGATTTTCTGTCCTGCATCTCACCAATGACAACCTGATTTGTCAGAAATATCGTAATCTGGATTAAGAATATTACGCTGTTCCTCTTTAGATGGCATAATACTTTACTGTTAGTAATCTGCACTGATAAAACAAGCCTAACTTGTTCAGTGCCTTTTCCTTCTCCCCCACTCATGGTGAATTTGATGCTTTCCAAGACAAGCTGTAGAAGAAAGGCTGTACAGAGCTGGAAGCCTTTATTTAGCTCCTTGCTTTCATTTATACCCCATTCCCTGTCCATTATTTCATATTCCTTCACCACTACTTCTGTGCTTGGGTGAGAAGGGGAGGTTACAAAAAGGAAGGAAAAGAAGAGAGGCTTTGTTTCTTAGGAATAAGCCAAAGAAGTTGGTAGGCTTCTATAATACTGCACAATTAAGCAGATCATTTTCAAATGTAGCTGTGGGAATTTGTTGATGATCTGCTTTTGTTTGTAAGGAATTTTTCAGCTAGGAAGAAACTATAAAGAAAAAAAAACCTGAGCATTACACAAAAAAGACCTTTTCAATGGCAAATTAAGTCAATACATAGATTCCCACTGACTTTAATGGGCTTTGAATCAGACCCAAAGTGATCTCAAATCTCCAACGTAAACTAACTTTTTAAAAAGTGTTCACTACTCAATTTTTTGGGACAGTGATTTAAGTTGTCTATAAAATCCAGCCATTTTCAGGGTCCTCAGTCTCAGTGAAAACCTGTTGGGAAAAGTTCATTGAACCCAGTATGTTTAGACATAAATACTTTAGATTCATGAACCAGCATTTTTTGACAAAACATTGCTGAACTGGAACATTTCTGACCAGCTCTACTACCGATAAAATTAGCAGATGACACACAGATTGGCAGAGTAATAACTAATGATGGAATGTTCTGGACCAATTTGGAAGCCAGGCCAATCTAAACAAAATACTTAAACAAAATAGTCAATACAGCCAAACATGAAGCTATGCATTGAAGAACAAGGAATGAAGAACTTGCCTTCATTATCCTGGAAAGCAGCAAGTCCAATAAGATCATTTATCCTGATAGAAAACCAACAGAGTATAAACTTCCTCACAGCTAATGTGACCATTATATTTCTACAGCATTAAGTGCTTCTACTTTTGTATGCAGCTCCGGTGATTCAATGCAGAGATTAAAGGAGTTGGGTTTTGCTGGGTACCAGTAAGATGAGAATTTAACTTGATTACAGTGCAAGATTGGGGAAGAAATGTCAAATAATAATTACCAGGGAAAGCTGGCTTGCTAGCTATAAGAACAGGCTTGTGGATGGAGCCAGACCAGTCCAGTTTAGAAACAGGGGGACATATGTTTACAATGAGGTAATAAATGAATGGAAACACCAATGAAGGTGGAAGGTTCTCCATATCTTGATAGCTTCATAGCACAAAACTGTAAGACGTACTTTAGCTGAAAACTCATCCTTTAGCTTGGTATCAGCATAACTGGAGAAAGTCAAATAGCCTGCTACATTCAGGAAGTTAAGTTGGGTAAATCCATCTTGCCTTATTTAAGAAATCTTCAAAATAAGAAGTGACAGTCGTAACTAAAAAATAGCTAGATAAAGCTTTGTCAGTTTGGTTAAAATAGCTCAAAAGTCATTATGGAAAAGTTTCTGTTGAACTATGAAGACATACAATCCATTCTATTTTGTGTACTGTGTTAATGAAGAGAACCAAGTGCTCTTTCTTGCTTCCATTGACTGTAACACAGCATCTACCGCTGACTTTGTTGTGTGTAGTAATAATCTCTTAGTCATTACCAGCATAGAACTCCAAATCTGATTTTCTCCATGCAGCTTTCCTTCAGTCAATTATTAGCAGCTGGATCCTCAGTCTTTAATTAGGCTGAAGGCTAATGACTACCTGAATGAAAGCACCAAAATCCAGCCCCACCCAACTGATGAGACAAAGACAAAGTAGCCATTCTCTTTATGAGGTGTTATTTGCTTGACATGTTTGTATGACTGGGTCTGATGTTCACAGCTGATCTTCCAGGGTGCTGCATAACTGAGGTTTAAAATTATTTTAAAGTATTAGAATACCACTGAGAGACCCCCAAGCCATCCAAATAGCCAAATGCAGAAAACTGTAATTCTCTAGAAGAGTCATGTCAGAATGGCATCCTCATCATGCACAGAAAATACACTACACCCATATGTTTTAAACTCCTAATTGTAATAATGACTCTGGCACCAAACCTTTCTGGAGGATTGATGGCTAGCTGAAGCTAATGGCTCTCAGTTGAATTTCAGGCCACAGCTCCTCCCAAACAGTCATTAATCTTCAGGAAATGTCCTGTGCTTCCGTCAGGACTGTTTAAATGTCTCTGTATTTTTAACTAGATTATCCATAGCATGTTTCTGAAATCAGCTGCATAGAAAAGTGGTGTTTTCTGACCAACCTTAAATGTTGTCACTAATTCATTTTCACAAGGCTGTTTTCTTTGGGCCCTGCACCATGGCCCTTCACCTCATCAAAGTTCTCAGTGACCTGACTGAAGACTGGCCTTTACCTAAAGTTTAAATACCAAACTTCATACAAATATAAAACAGGATTTTCAGATTTACTCAGCATTGCCCCAGCCTAACTCCCACTGAGGTCACCAGGTATGTCTAAATTATCATTTACTTTAGTTCCCCAGTTTAATCCTTGACCTTGTCTCCCGTATTGTGTTGTTAATTTGCTCACAGGTTCTCCTCTGAAGTGAATCAATCATCCTTGGGAAACAAAACCTCATACATTTGTTGGGACAGTTAACTTCAGGAACAACTCCCAAAAGGTCATGGGGAGGAAGTCACATTAGGTTTGGCTCAGTCCGTCTTGCATAGTCCTCTAACATGTTCTACCAGGCTTTGCATCCTCAAACATGCCCTCGCCCCATAGCTCAGTTCACACAGTTCACGCTTTCCATTTCATGCTAAGAAAACACAGTTCTGTCAGGCTGTAACACAGTCCTCACTATTCCTGACACTGTGAACTGAACTAAGAACCATACACAAAAAGATTGTTATGATTTGATGTCACAGGGGAATCACATGGGGCCCAGCAGAGGTCCGGGATCATGTACTACATAGCATTGATGCAGACGATCTGAGCTAACTCTGAGCAGCATAGACACAAACCACCCTTCACCACTTGGACTGGGGGCCAGGAATTAGTCCCAGTATTGAATGCACTTAGCAGTGCAGCCAATAATAACATTCCCTGGGAATAAAGTGAGACCATTGCTGAACTGTTTGGAAAAATTGTCCTATCATCATTTTCACCATAAATCATTGACTGTCACACCAAACCTTCAACAATCAGAGAGTTCTGCAGGTCTCCTCCTGGAATGATTCTTTTAAAGACAGTTCAGAAAAGCCACCAGGTTTTTTCTCCATTCTGGCATCATGGCTGTACTGCACAAATACTCTCAAAAGCCAAGGTTGTGCCTTATTTGTCATGGCCTTCAGGAGCAGTTAGGTAAGGGATTTAAGGGGTCTAAAAGGCCATAAAGCAGTAAATTTCCAAACTGAAGAGTTCCTGACAAGCAAGTTTGAGCATTTAAAAGAATCAGACACAACAATAATCTAGGAGAGGCTGTCAAATAAAAATAAATGTGAACAAATGCAAATGTTAGACAGTTGTTGAGAGTTTCCAAAATAGCATTTGTTTACACAGCGTTTCAAGAAAAAAAATTTGATAACAGTGGAACGTTGACTAAACTTTTGAAAGACTTTCACTGGCTTGGTAGTTGCCCTTTGTTTCAAGGCTCTGTACTTTGAAAATGTATAAAGGATTTACTTAAATAAGGACAGATATGAGGCTTATGTATATGAAAATGTGGCAGAAATAAGCATCATATTTGAGTTTATAAATGCACTTTTGAGCCCAGATACCATCCTACTGCCTACCATTTTCCACCAAGAATATGACACTTGCAAAGAGCAATAAACTATCAACTCCCATCAGTTGTACTAGCAGAGAATTTCCCTTAGTAGTAAAATTATGAAAGCATATGGCAGGCCTGAGCAACTCTCTGAAACCAGATCCCAAGAAACCTGATAATCTACTTTCTTACCCATATATTAGTTCACCCTTCAAAAAGTTTAGGGCCAAGAGCAATCTCAAAGGCCAATTCTTACTCAAAAATCAATGAGTGCTGTTAAGAGGTAGATAGGGTCACCCTGCCATGAGGGGATGTTGTGATGAAAAATCAGCAAATATATAGCCTCCTTTCACTGTGTGATAAATCTAAACCTTCTCAGATGATGTTTTTCACAGAATTGCTATGTAGAAAGGAGAAGGGACAAGAACTCTGTTTGGGGTAGCCCAGCAGTGATGATTCTTTATTGATCCACACAACAACCAGCTTTGAGGTGCTGCTCTCAACGTCCCTGTGAGTGGAGACACATCATGCTCAGGCTTCTCAGGTGAGTGCTGCAATCACAGGGCAGATGATTCTCAGAGTCGAGGAGGGTTCCAGCAGAACCTTGGTTCCTCTCACTGTCCCCATGGAAAGATTCTGTTTTGGCAAACCAGCATTTTCCAACACAAAACGTTTTACTGAACAATTCCCGCTTAGCTCTACTAAATGACTAATTTGCCTCTGTGAAACACTGGAACAGGGGAAAACTAATATTCCCATTGGTGATAAGGCTTTAAAATATAAATGGTGAGATTCTTTTGCGGTTGTTAATGCATGATTTCTTACACAGTTAATATGAAGGACAGAATATGCTGGGATATGTCTTTAACTCTCAAACATCCAAACTATATTGTTTCAGCTAAGGCAAACTACTTGCAGGTATCTTTATTTTTTCAACATTTCTTAATATTTTGACTAAAATTATAGGTGGGTTATGGACATTTAACCATTTGGTTCTTAGCTTAAAACACATTGAAGGAAAGATGAATTCGTTAAACTACAGAATGGCCAATTTTAAGGGGATTACCCCTATCAGAAAGAGTAATCCATGGTTTACAACAGCAATATTATTTTTTAAAGCTGGTGGATGGAGCAGCTGCTTTGTAAAGTTATTAATTTCCTGTAAAGAGTACTGAATGCTTAGCAATCAGAACTCAAGGCAGGATGTAGTTATACAATCATGTATGTGCATCTTTTATACATTAATTCTGCATGGAATTCCCTTCCCTTTTAAAATGATCAGTATTGGTTCTGCTATCTGGACCCATACCAGCATCCACAAGCACAAAAATGAACTCTGTATCTGTTAGAAAGGGGTAGGCCACAATAACAGCTGATTTTAAAGACAGGCTTTTGCAGAACTTCAAGTAGGCTGATTCTCAGAGTGGTCACAACTACAGCTGGCAACCACCCCACCTGAGGATGCAATTTTTCTCCCATGGGCAAAGATGTAGGTTTTTGAATGGGAGACCTCTGAATGTTTCAGGAAGACAAGTTGTTCTCACATCTGGCTCAAATGCAGACTCAGGTCTTGTTCTTCCCTCGGACTATGGACTGGCTGCGCTCACTTATCCCTGCAAGCTCTTGTGTACTGCCTTTACATACCATCGATGCTGGCATGTTTTTGTTCCTGGAGCTCATACGTGTGCATGGGTTGCTGTATACCTGGATTTCCCTTGAAGCACCAAATTTCTTCTGCTCAGAAAATTCATCTGAGAGATATTTCAAGCTTCTGAGGCTTGCCAGAATCCACCTGCCAGCCAAATCTCCTGTGCTGATGGAATTCAACCCCAGATCATATGCAAGACATTCAGATGTGTGCCCCTCTTGGTACGTGTGTAGTAAACCCAATGCATTCCCAATACATCAGATTTTCTGCATATCCACACACTGTGTGGGCAGCATATGGACATTATTTCTGGGCAGGAAATCTTGGAAAGAAATTTGGTAACCCTACCTGCCTACTCCAAGAACCAGAGCTAATTTTTTCCCCATGGCCTCTAGTGAGCATAACCATGTCCTTCATCCAAAATAGTTTCCATGTTTCATTCACAATAAAATCTTAAACAGTCTTTACCATCAACAGCATCCTTTACCTCCCTCATGTTGTACTTCTCCCTTGTAGAGCAGTGAATGAATATTTTTGGGTGTATATGTGTGTTTAAATTGTACATCTCACTCATTCTCTCCCATCCTTTTGCTTGAGGATTGTTGCCAGCTGCCTACATCCACAATGACTGTAACAGACACAAGGAAGGAAACAAAAGTCTCCAATTTATTTAGAATTAACAAAAGAAATCTTCCCCATATTTTCCGCTGAGACATCTGCCCTTCAACCTAGTGATAAATAAACAGTTATAGCAAACTTACCTCACCTTGCTTTACCTTCCCACCTGTTAATGATCACTGCTCTCCTTTTCTTCCAAGGAGTGCATTTGGAGGAAACTGGAGACAGACTGTAGGAGAAAATAACGGAAACTGGCTTAGTATTTCCAGGACCAAAAGACACAAAGTCCTAAAACCTATTTATTTCCAGAGCTGCTCAAGACAGGTGTGTTCTTTCCTGCAAAGCAGAAGCGATGAGAGTGAACGAGACCCTATCAGGGCAAAACGGCAGATGGAGAAAAAGGAACTTACAGGTTGAAATGGAAAGTGTTGTGTTCATGTACAAGAGCCTTGAGATCTTTGTTCAGAACAGAACTTAACATTCTGGGGAAGCTTGAATACTGTTTAAGGCATAAAGGGATTTATAGGCTATTTCATATATTTTTTTCTGATTGCAGTGTCCTCTTAGGCTAAGGAGTATATGTAGGCTAGCTTGCCAACAAGTCTTTATGGTTTGTATGGGACAGACTTCTGTTTAAATAGGGGGAAAAAAGTGTGAATTGAAGCTGTATTTCTGTTGAAAATGATGGTTTTGAATAAGGCAATCAGCTAGAGCAAGCATTCACTCCCTAGCCCAATTTAGCCCATTAAACCACAAACCCTGAGCAGCTTGGGCCAGATTCCCCAGTGTGTTCCAACTCCTGTGAGTTACTGGAACCATTCAAAGGAGCTGGACTTCAGCCAGATGTGTCCAGCTGAGAGCTCCTCGCAGTGTGGGAGCCCTCAATGTGCACAAAGGCAGCACAGATGGTTCCTTGGTCCCTGCGCTGCCACCCCCTACTCCTACCTCGCTTGGCCCTGGCACAGGGACAATGTCACAGGGAGGGAGAGAACGCTGCTGGCTGTGCTCATCTGACATGCAGGCCTGCAAGAATCGAAAATAGCAGGAGGAAACCAGAGGAACACACGAACCCCAGTACAAAACCAAATAGTAGGGAGCTCTGCTTGACAGCCCCTTGGCAGCCTTCATTCACCAAAGTCATGCTGAGCAGAAGCACAGGAAAACAGAGCCCTAATATTTTAGGCCACATTACCCCAGTCACCAAGGAAACTCAAATTTTGTGTTCTTTTATGGGTTTTCATCTTAGTTCCTAAAACCACATTGCAATAAATTAACTTCAGAGACAAATCCAAAGCTGGCTGAAGAAGAAACGAGGTGGGTAAAATATTAAGCTCATAGGCTGAGATACCTTAGTGTAAGCATCTCCATGGACATCTAGTTGACACCATTTCATCCTGAAGCAGACATGAAGGATGTGATTCAGTTGTCTAAACACAGACATACAGGGTCATTTTAGATGTCCTAACACATCTCTCTGGCCTCCAGACACTATGCCAGAAAGGCATTAGTCACCTGTAGGCAGTGTGTCTGTGTACTGATTTGTGCTAATGTCTTAAATGCCCTGAGACATTTTAATGGCACTAGGTGCCTAACAGTGGGCAAATTACTCCAGTCCTCAGTGGCTTGTCAGACAAGTTGTTCTCTTTGCTTGTCTGACTGTATTACCTCTACTGATTCTGACTCTGTTGACTATTGACTAAAGTCGTAGCTTATATACCAAGCAAGTCCACAGATGTCTACAAGTAGACACCTGAGTTTAAGGGAAAGGTTCAGTTCCCTACACGTAGGTGTCTAGTACCATTTCAGATGCCCTAACATTTTCCACCGGCTTCCAGCTGCAGCTACTGAAGATTGTAGGTCCCCCGTATGTCCTATGTCATATCTGCCAGCCCTGTAAGAATTTCTTGGATTTCCTAAAACATCTCAAATGGCCCTTGGCAATTGAACTGATCCATAGGGTTCTTTAACTGGAACTGAACCCCAGTGATGAAATTACGTGTCTCAAACTGAATCGTGTCTGAGATGACCAAATGGATTTTTCCTGTATTTTAATGGAATGGCTCTAGAGGAGATATTGGGCATTGCTTATTCCCAAGTATTTTTTAATGTCCTTGGGTTTCCTGGAGAACATCTGACACTGCCCATTCACATATCTCAGCACTCCTGATGGTAATAAGACAGTTGCAGCTGTGACACAGTCACTCCAAAGCACTTTATATCAGGCAGAAGACCACCATGACTACATCTGCAGTAACGCCACCCATTTTTCAGGATAAATTATTTCACATTACAAGAGGTTTTGAAATACTGCAGAAGCTCACAGAAAAGGCTCTGCATGAAAGAACTAAATGTGTCCACAGCAGTTCAGGATGGAAATAGTGAATTGCAAGAGCAAAAAACCTTTCTCATGAGGAAAGAGGCTGGGATGGAAGATCTTTATTGCATTCATGTCAACTGAATGAAACAAATAGGAACATCTTTCCTTGACACTTCTGTTTCCAGTATCTCCTTGAAAAACAGAATGCTCCCCCCACCAACTTCATAGGGCCGATACACATCTGTAACACCACGCCCATAGCTATCATTGCAAAAATGCCTGGATCAGAGGGACACTTCTAAAATGAGAATGGAATTTATTGTAGCCATGGCAGTAAAACATTTCTGCTAATCTAACTTGTCAGCTGCCTAGGGCTGCAACACTCAAGTCCACTTAGATGAAAAGATACATGAAAAGTCCTTGCATGTAAAATGAATTTGGAAATGTGAAAAAATATTCAGCATAATAAGCAGAGTAAGAGAAGGAGAGATTTGAAGGGGAAAAGTTTTTGATGGGAAAAAATATTGCTAAAATGAGAAGGAATATCTTGGAAGTATTGCTTTTCCTTTCATTAATGCCTTAGGGAATATTGCTGCTGACCTTTCAGAGGATTTCTCTCTAATGCTGTATTAAAAATTAGGGTTTTTTTTCTAAAAATGGAGCTATTCAAGAATTATTTTCAGGTCTAAGAATCAAACTTTACTTGAAATTTAAGCAAAATCAGATTTGCCCACGCTAGTTTTTACATGTCTTTTTGTGCCTCTAAAAGGAAGCTACTGGGACTGCAGTAGGAACCTTCGATCCTTTTAGAAACATGAACCTCTTCAAAGAGGAGATTTGTTTCTCAGAGGTGGGAACTGTGGCAGACTGTGTAGATCTGACCCACCAGGTCGAAGGGAGGCACAGGTCGTGCCACACATGTGATTTTTCAGATGCACACTCTCAAGAGTGTGTGCACATTTGTTTAGAGGGCTCCATAGCACCTATATTCCCAGCACTGTTAATCATCAGTGTTTAAACCATACAGTTTCATACATTGTCCGAAGACAGGACTGTCATGACAAAAAAAAAAAAAAAATCCTTGTCCTCCTTGTTCCAGAGAGATAATGTTTTCTTAACTTACACCAGCAGTCATCATCTGTGACCTGGCCCCTTCACCAGGGCCTCTCCCCACTCTGCCCACAGCCCCCATTTTATTCTCCCTGGCGTCATCAGCCCCTGCCCCAGTGATGTTGCAACACTGCCGGTCTCCAGCTCCGACCAGCCCCGGTGCCACCCATCTGCCCTGCTCCTGGATGGGGAGTGGGATGGGACAGGTTGCCAGGTCCTGCCCTGCTGCCCTGGGGAGCCCCCACCACTCCCAGTCCCCTCCCCAGGGAGCCCCCATCCCTGCTGTGCCCTCACACGCAGGTGTATTACTGGAGCCACAAGCCAGACAAAATCACACAACCAGTTTTCAAAAAAACCTGGCATCTGCGATACCTGGTGTTGTCCTGAGAGTTAGTAATTTCCTGTGTTCAGTATTAATGGGAATGGCTCCTTAATCCTTCAAAGTGTTAAATGTACCAAATATTTTGACTGCGGCAAGTATTACTATTAATAAATGGCAGGGAACAGTGGGTTTCCTGTGTACATATGCCCCTCTGATGAGGTACACATAACATGTGGCTCCTAATACCAAAGATGGTGTAATCCTTCACTTGTCAGCACCGCACTAAAGGTCAGTCTGGTTTTTCTCACTTTACAAACTTCCATCTGTCAAGGGATGCTTAATTCACAGCTTATTCTCACATCTACCTCAAGGCTGTCTAAATTTAAAAACAGCCGTTTGTTTATCATGTTCTGTTTAAAAAAGGAGACTTTTTTCCCAAGCCATTGGTTTGTCACGAGAAAAGACTTACAGGAATCTTCTAACATAAAGTCTAAAAGTGTGACTATAGTCTCTCTTGCGATTACAAAAGCCGGTGCTTCCATAAACTGAACTAAGCATCTGTGTATTTAGAAGATATAGGACATTGCTGATATTCTCCATGAAATGACAGCTTGCTCACCAGCTAGTTCTTTATTATCTAGTAGGATAAAAGTTCATTAAGGCAGTTCAGCCAAAGTAACAAGCAATAGAATTGGGCCATGTGAAACCTTATATGTACATATAATGAGAGAGATAGGCAAATAGACATTTTAACAAAAATGTCATTGGCATTGAAATAAAAAATGGCCCTTGTTTAATAAAGCACTCAAGCATGGGCATAAATTTTGAACACGCAAGAAGCTGACAATGGCTTATGGTTGACCTCCTGCTCCAGTGCCTTGCTGAACTTTGTAGTCTCTATTACAAGGCACGTTCACTTACTTTAGCAATTTGTGTTTACATACAGAATGATCAGGTATTCGTGAAATAAATCTTGTAATGAAAATCATAAGTGGATTACCTATACTCAAAGTGGCTAAAACAAAGGGAAGTGTTTAAACCACCACCAACACCCCTTCTGATGTGAAGGAACTGGGTGTGAAAAGGAAGCTCTGTCTTCATGGTGGCACTTGCCATATGAAACTTCCTAATGAGTTGAGCTTCAGAACAAATGTGACAGCAACTTTTTGGTTAATTGATGTCTGGCACATCTCTCTTCACATAATCCAGTGTGCAGCTGTCAAGTAGAACATGTATGGTTTGGGGTTTTTCCTTTATATTTGAGGGGGACAAAAGTATAAGAGGACCTGAGTAAGATTCAAAGGCTGTGGCTATAAATTAAACAGCGTGAGGTGATGGGCAGGGTATTGGTTCTTTATCATTAATGTTGCTTAATCCTTGGAATAGTCATTGGCACAGTTTAAGCAAAGTTTAGGCACAGGCCAACCAGGACCATCCCAAATAATTCCTGGGCACAGCTTGAGGGTCTGGACAAACCTGTGACCATTCCTAATACCCATTGTAGGTGTAACCTTGCTTTGAAGGCTACAAGAATTTAACAGTCCGGGGGGATCCCAGACGTGCCTGTTGCCGTCCAGGTCAGAGTACGCTTTTCAGGTTACAAGGGTAAGTATATTCTAGGTGTCCTTGAAGGAATGAAGTGATAGTAAGGTGCTATATATTCAAGAAGCTTTCAAGATTTAGCTAAATTGCCAAGCAAAAAAAAACAGTATTAGATGCACTGACTCCTAGCTTTCTTCTGTCTCCACAAAGTGTAAGCATGTGTAAGAGCTTTGTGGTCCAGGAAGAGAACAGATGTGAGTGATTTAGGACTTCCTGAAAATTCCCAGGTACATGGGCTGTACTGAAAGGACACGCTGGCGGATCTTATTCGTCAAGCTAAAAGAGCCTCTGCATCATTACAACAGCCTGAGCCACCCAGTAGCCACAATCACTTTTTCTTATGTAAATTTTCAAAAGTGAGGAGAAATCTGTAAAAGTTGTTGTTTTCTTCATAGTTTAATTTTCTTTTCCAGAAGTTATATGGGGCCTGAAGACATGACTTAGTCCACACTCTAGTCCTTCATGGTCACTGTATGCACAACATGTCCTGCAGCAAAGCTAAAGCACCAAAAAACACTGACGTACAGGTTATTAAAAATATTTTCTGCAAAATTCCCTCAAGAGAATTAGCTGGTATAAGTTAGCAAAGTCTATGACAAAAATTGCTTGCTGAAATTATGTATATAGCTTTTCATATATGGCCTTTCCTCCGTAGCTTCTGAGGTAAAATATTCATTACTTCTCAAGTGAGCTAACCAGGGGCCTCACCTGGGCTTTGGAAGATATCAAGACAGAAGGCAGGCTCTGACAACTCAGGACAGTAGAAAATCTGCAAAACTTGTCATGGTTGAAACACCACAGCAGCTATGCTGCCTAAACTGTACTCAGCATACTTGACTTCATGCGTACAGTAGACACCTTGAATACTGCAGCCTAAATAGGAACTGGGTGATTGTAAACCTCAAAAGCAAAATAGAGACCTCTTTTGCTAATGTACTGGTACAAAGAGCCATTCATAGAAATGGTTGCCGGCATGGAAATGGAGCAGAGTTGCTTTTGCAAAAGTTCATCTGAATCCTTTCTCTCTTCGCTATTTATCTTGTTCTAATCTCTATCATGTCCTCACAAACACCCACAATTATGTACAAAACAACACCCTGTACAGCAGCAGGCCCTCTTTTATATTACTGAACTGTCAAGAAAAACCTTGTGCTTCTACTTTTTATAGTCACTATGACTTGACCCAGCTGAGAAGAAAGGAAAACACAGTGACAGTGCCAAGAAATATACTGAGTTGCAGTCATCATCAGAGGCTTCCATTAATCATGGACAGAACTACAGCAAAATAAGGAACATCTTTTTTAGGTTCTCTTTGTTTAAGTCTCCTAGGAGATTTATACAGCTCTGATGTATATCATGAACCTAGAGGATGTATTTTTAAGGGCTACTTACCCCATCTGAAATTGAACAAACATGTAAAAATAAATAAAATAAAGCTGGCCTATGTTAAATGCAAATGTTATAATAGTGTAAACTGCATGCTAAAGAGTTTTCTTTTTAAAATAAAAGCCAACCCCCTTCTCTCTTTCCATTGTTTGCAGTACCTTCTAAAGTTAGAAACAAAATACTCTCTCTGCTGACTTCATCCTTCCCACTTGGCGAACGCTGGTATTTCTGTCTTCTCATTGGCACGATACCAAATAAGCCCATTTCATGTTTCTTTGTTTTCGCGCTGGGATCATTAGCAGTAAAGTTGTCTGTGTTCCTGCACTCATGTAGCAATGCCACTCTCAAACAAAAGGACTTGAGCCCTTTCTGCTGGGCTACATTGCTATGGAAGAACGGATCTGTATCTGCCAACCTGCCTGTGCACCTAGTGCTTACTCAGCTCTTTGGGAGGCAGTTTATGGGCAGCTGCTCCTCTGAGTCTTCCTGGCAATGCAGTGGTCCCCAAGCGCATTTTGGCTCCTGCATGCTCCGCTTCTGCCTCAGCCCGTATTTGCTCATTTTCTGCACCAAAAAATTTGGTGTTGAAGGTTGTCCTGAGACTATTTCTGTGTAAACATATCCACTAGCATGGTAATGCCAGCCCTGAAAATTAAGATGGAGCTGAAGGAATTTATTGCAGCTGAATGTGTGAGGTAGCATTTTAGCTTTTTAAAGGTTAAATTCAGTTCTATGGAGATGATAAACACAAGGGTTGTATCGTGTCTATCTACTTCATAGGCTCAAAAGTGCTGGTGAAATTTGCTATGGTAATATTTTGTCCTGGTGTGTTACAAATGAGTACAATATGAAAAGAAGCTGAATCTTCACCCTGAGTCTCTACCTCAGTGTAATTTATTTCAAAAATAGTATTATTATGCATTCTTCTGTATGTATAATCTTGCAAAGTAATAAATGGAGCTGATTTTCTTTTCTTTTTCTAATGAATAGTGATTTGTCAAACCTGAAACTTCACAAGAAGATGCTTATTATTTCCAAGTAGTTTTCATTGGCAGGCCCTTCCATGTCAAGGGTGAATTGTGTGTTCAAATCCAGTATGAGGTCTATGAGATCTATACTGCAAAAGCCAGTGGCTCAGTTCAGGACAAGAATTAAAATAAAGCCTTTCTTTAATTCTAGCTAAATACTTGAATTGCAGTGCTATCAATTATTCTGGTGGCCTGTTCTCATTCGAAAAAAAAAAAAAATTACATGCTTTGGTTTCCTTCTGCATCAGAATAAAAATGAATATGAAAACCTTGAAATTTTTTCCTGAAATAACATTCTTGTTTTCTGGCCAGCTCTTTTTTTAAAAGCCAACTTTACAAAACAAACAGAAAAAATCTTCATTGCTGCCTAAAGTTGCACAGCAAACAAGACTTAGCTTTTGGAAACATATGACAGAAAGGTGGTGTATTATTCAGCTTAGCAATGCTGTTGAAAGAATTTAAGTTCTCATTTTGGGTGAGATTGCCCAATGCTTGAAAACATTACATTGTAAGCTGACACCAGCCTCAGAAAAAGCTTTTTTTTTAAATTTATTTACAAGTGTCTAAAAACCCACAGCCCCTAGAAAAATCCCTACATCCAAACACTTTGATACTGGCTACACATCCTAATATCACAGAGACACAAGACAATACAGTGTTTTACAGATGCTAATATCCCACACTTCTGTATTAGCAGTGATAAAATTAGGGCACTGGCAATGTGTACTGCTCTCCTTGAACAAAAGTCATTTTCCAAGGCCCTGAACAGGCACTAGAGAATGAAGCTGGTTCTACACACAGACTGAGGAAAAGTGAGTTTGGATCAGTATCAAGTCATTACATATGTTTTTAAAGGGATTTAGAATTATTGGACTGTTAAATAACACATTTCTGCATGGAAAAAATTAATATTAATATCTCTCTCTCCTCAAGTCTTCCCTTCCTCTATTCTTCCAAAGCATTGATATTCTTTTTTAGAGGAAAATCAGGAAACGGATCAAAAAGTCTGTTTTCCTGAGGCAGCAGAGACTGTATTGAATTTTTGGTTGGTTGGTTGGTTTTGCCCCAGTCTTTTGTTTCTGGTTAAGAAACTGATTCAACTAATAACAAGAAATGTATTTTTACATGCATTTTTATGTTCTCAGTGAAATAAGAAATCAAATGAAAATCCTATTTCAAGTCACACCATGTAGAAAAATATTTATTTACTTTGTATTACATAAATGCTATACACTGGTTCAGATGTTAGGCAGCCCAATACTGCTGGTCAGAAGATGTCATAAGCAGTACTATTCTCATTCTGCATTTGGGAAAATAAACTTATATTCAGTCACTTGCCCAGGGCAACATAAATGTTCAGAAACCACCTGCAAAGAATAAGCAGAATAAACCAGAATTACAGAGAGGAGTCCCTGGCTCCCAGCCAAGAAGGCTGTGAAAGAAGCAATGTATTTTTTATTTAATCTAAATTTCTGTTCAAAAGAAAACTTAGATTCCCCAATGGAGGAAAAAAACTCTGGTTTTAGACTCATGAAACCTGAGTCCATCCTTCATTTTGCACCAAATGAATGTAGACAAGCTCCTTTTGTGGGAGCAAGATATGAATGGTGTGAATGAAATGCAATTTGCAGCCTGGGATCTGCTCTTTATTAATCATTTGTTTGAATCTTAGGAGTACTCAAGGGCCCTACTGAGGATCATGCCCTACTATGAAGGCTCAGTGCAGAATGCATCACCCAAGACAGCCCAGGTCCTGAAGAGAACTTGAAAAAGAAACTGCCAAAAGGAACGAGAGCAGGGCATGTGGTCAGGGTCTTGAGAGGCTAAGTATTTGCCAGTTACAATTTTGTCTAGTTTCTCAGTAAAATTTGGGGGCTGTGTTTTTTCATGGATTTGCTACAATATATCTGCCTGAGTGGATTCTGTGGGGGAGAGCTTCTTGGTAATTAAAGCTCAAAGACTGCCTTTTTTGTTGTTTTTGAGAAAGAAAGAAAACTCCACATGACCTCCAATTAGGTTTGAGCAAAACTGAAACAGGTTTCAGAACTGAGATGCAGTCCCACAGTGATTTACATCTGCTCAGTGGGAACCAAAGGAGGAAGGAAATACTAGCAGTACCATCTTCCAAGACATGTCTGGTCCTGTTAATATTTGTTGAGTTGTGGTATAGTTAAAAAGTTCCAATCCTGTGAAAAATGATGTGGCAGAATATGCTAGCAATTAACAGCATATACCACAGCAATGGAAAGCTCTTAGTGCTTCGTACTATCCACATTGAGATGTGGTCAAAGGAGAGAAACTAGATTTCAGCTTAGCTGTAAGGCAGAACACAAGTAATCTAAAATGAAAGGAAAGAAAGATGGTTCACAATAGCTAATCTCTGTGGAGGACCTGATTTCTGCATGGACATTTGTTCAGAAATTAAACATTAACACAAAGTCACAGTGACTAATTTTTGTTGATCTTAATAAAAGAGAAGGAGACACTAGCCTGTTGGAAGTATCTGTAACTGTGTGCATTTTTAAGTCCAAGTGTTCAATGAACATGAGTCAACTTCTCAGACATCATGCCATTAGCTTTAAAAGTGTGAGACAGCAACAAAATAATGAATTTTTGTTTTGCTTTATTATTCACATTTTTTATTTCCTCCCATACAATAGGGAGGAGAGTCACTGCTTTTTAATGGAAGCTAAAGCAGAGCAACATGTCTCCAGAAACTGAAAATTGAAGCAAAGACCATCTATCCCACATAAAATGTGCAATAGTTACAGAGTTCTGCAAATGAAGTCAGTAAGCATAAGAATATCTTACAGGCACTTAGAAAAGTCAGGCTGCAAGAAACAATTAATTTTAAGGCAAAACTTGGTGGTGATGAAAAGGACTGGATGCACTGATGCGGAAGTGTCTCATAGTCTATGCTTATATGAAGACAAACATCACTAATCAGAAAAACTCTCTCAGGTGTATTCAGGGGCTCACTTCAGGTTTTAGCATTGCTCCCAGATAAGAACATCACGTTATCTCAGCTAAGTGTACATCTACATCCTTCTAACTTGGTGCTTGTCTTCAGACCACTCCCCTCTACCTCCCATCACTGTATTTCTCATTCTCCAGGATTTATCTTTGAAAAAGGGAATCTTCCTATGCAAAGAAGACTGAAAACCTCAAAGAGTGCATCCACAGATCTTTACTAGAAAGGCTATTGTTCTAGTTTGGAAACATGACGTGATGTTAGAAATCCCATCTAACTTCAAAGAATTCTAAGTGTAGACATGTGGATGCATGACCATTTTCTAAACTGCTCTTACAGAACATGGACAGAAGTAAATCTATGATTTTTGACATCTACCTGAAGTCGGAAGACTCCTCAGCTGACAAACTCAGACTTCTACACATAGAAAGATGAATGCATATGTTTTGAAGTTATGTGCACAGCTTTTATGGTATAGGTGAGTAAAGCAATATCCCCTAAAATAAATTATTAGTGTGTTCCTTATGCCCCAAGTTTTATCAACCACTAGAACCTCATTAAAGCAACATATATGTACCTATGTCTTGAATGTTGTGTGTGTTCAGAGTACATAGGTGTTTAGACGTGCTGCCTTTGTTCATCCATATCTTATTCCCCCTCAGTTCTTGTGTGGGGGTTTTTTCATGCTACTTTTGTTGAAAGAGAAGGACATGAAAAAAACCTGACATAGAATCCGAGTGAGAAATTTGAGTGAACCCCTAATGTTGAGGCACTATAGGATCTGCATAACTGTACCCACACTAGGGGTTTCACTAATATGAATTCTGTTAGTTTCTATGTCAATATTGTCAAATTGGTACTAGAGTTGGCCAGAAAACAAGAATTTTATTTTGCAAAGAAGTCATGGTTTCAGAAATCATTTTCAGTCTGCACTGGGACAATGCTGAGTCCATTCCAGAAAAATTTGCAGCAAAAATGCATGTGAAAAAGTAGTTTCCCCTAGTATCTTATAACTCCCCCATGTGCTCACAGGGACTACTGTATTGCAGCTGTACTAGTAAATGAAATTGCCCAGGGACTGCTGTCTACCCTGAGGCCAGCTTGCACGGCTTGTGTTGACACAGTTAATTGCTTTTACCCCTCAAAACATGCTGACTGCATCTATACTGGCTCAAAGTATCCCCTCAGCTGTGCTGGGACATTTTTGTGAGAGAGGTAGTTAGCCCAGGCCAAACTATTGCCAAGGACCATGCTAACAATTTAACTGTATTGACAATCATCTGCCCGTGCTCAGGTTTGCCCTGGCCCTGTTTCACATACTGAAATAAGATTGCTCAGGAGACCATATTGAAGTCCTTGCTCTTGTTCTTCCATGCCAAAGGAGTTTCCCATGCCATTAGCTATTTTGAGAAGGGATTCTCTCTGCCTGGTTTTGATGAGAAATTCCAGCCTCAGCTTACAAAACTGTCCTGACAAAAATTTAATGGAAACACATGCACTGGTGTAAAAAGTTCAGATGAATCTGCATTTTTCTTCAAAAAATCATGCTGTTGACAAATTCCACTAGTACAATGATTGATTTAAGACATGCCTTCATTGAAGTATTCATCTGTACTTCAGACCTTGAATGTATCTGGCTGGTTTTCCAAGGCCATAGTTGCTAATGTAGTTCACTCCATAGCAATTACATTGTGGTTTTATCTACGTAAGAGCTGGATTAAACAATTTTGCAGATATCAAAGGGTATAACTATTTTTTTTTCTTCTCTTTTTTCCTCATTATCTTCCTGACTGTAGTGGCTTCACTCACTCCTAACAGAGTTGATAGATACAGTGTGTTTGGAGACTATTAGTGCTGTCCTACACTAATTCCTAAGAAATGCACCTCCTTGAGCATTCATCAATGCAAGAACCAAGTATTTCAATAATGATAGAAAAATAAACAAAGGGATTTGACTGGACTGAAAGTTCACTTGCATTTTGTTAAGTTTTCCTCAGATATTATTATTATTTTGTCACTCTGCATGCATCTTCACATTTCTCCTTTTCCCTTCTTGTTTATTAAACAAGTCATTACTTGGGTAAAGAGAAGCATGTCCTCTTAATTCCAGCTCACTTCAGAACCTGCTTTCACACCATGGAAAAATGAATACAGAAATCTTAAGCATGTTTGAAGTGGTTTTAAAATTCTTCCCCTCTTTACAAGACAAGTTATGTTTATCAGTAGCTTTAACTTTAGGGGATCTACAAAGGGACTGGTATGTCAGCAGAAGACTTATAAGTCTCCCTAACAGTATCAAAGACATTAGGTCTCTCTCAGTGGTAGGATGCTAGAGTTGCATACTAAAGATAGCAGACACATGCTTCATGGAAGTAGCACTACTGAAATATAAACAAGCCCCCTTCATCCAGACATTTTTGGTTATGTTTACAGATTAAATCTCAGGATGTGTATATTAGATATTCTTGTTTCAGGATATTAATGGCAAAATGAACCTGTTTTTGATGTTTAAGTCACATTAATGTCTGATGGACTGTTAAAATGTTAAAGGGTACACCAGACATGCTGTAGTATGTCACATATGTTAGTCATACCATACTAGCTAGGAATTTGGATTTGTTTATAATGAACATAAATTGACTGAATTTAGCCCCCCTCTACCTCCCCCAACAGTTAAATCACATTAGGTTCCATTTCCTCTGAAAGACAGTCTTGAAAAATTAGATGAAACTTGAAAAGCAGTTGTATTCAGATTTCAACAGTAGTACATAAAAGTAACCTGCTTAGCAATATGAATTTATACAACCTGTGGACAAATAATTGGATATCAGAAGAACAATCAGAGATAGCTGCTTGCTCTTCAAGCATTTTGGTGTAGTAATCATCCTAACTCTCAAGCTACCTTCAGAATAGTTACAATCATTACAATAAATAATTTTAATCCTAGACACATTTGTGCTCAGGGTCATTTAATTCACTCTCTATTATAAAAATGCTGAACATGAACATTGTCAAAACTGAACTCCAGCAAAGACAGACATACAGGTAGGAAGGCCAAATGAAGCAGGATAGTTTAGCTCAGATTTTAGAGATGACGTTAATGCATTTCACAAAACCTAAGGATGCCTCACTATTTCCTTATTCTTCCCACCTGTGTCTATCCCATATTTCTTTCTTTGTACTAGCGCTATAAACCCTTTTGGAAAGAGACAGTTGTTTTACTCTTTGCTTCTGTGATGTATTTTCAGCCCATGACCAGATCATTATGACATTGAATAAAAGCTGAAATTTACCTTTTTTTTAAACATTGTTAATTCACATGTGAGTATGTGTGTTGCAGGTGGAGGGAAGAATTGCTTGGTTGCTAAAGGTCTTGGGTTTTGCTCACATGGTAGATTTTGGAGTGGTTTGAGTAAAGGAAAGCTTAAATAGCTGTTAAAGGCGGGGAGCTGTATATACACTGGGAGCTGCTATAGCAATAGGAGCCTTTTTTGCTAGGCTCAGCCTGGCAGAGGACCTCACAGGGAGGTACCTCTCTCCCTGCAGAGTCCAGCTGCAGTCAGGGTGACATCTCAGCATAGGAGTCAATCACCTGTGCTGACCCACACCCAGGAGGAGAGCCTAAGCGGTGACCTGGAGAGCAGCAAACGCAAAGATGTCTAAGTGCTAGGGAGAAATTCTGGGCTGAGTTCTAGCCTGCTAGCAAGGAAAGCAGGGGAGACAGTGGCTGAAAATTGTGGTCGGCTCTACAGCACCGCCAGCATTCGAACAAACACTGCTGAGAAATGCTTTAAAATATTGCCAGTGAATTGAAATCATAGGCTCTGGGAAAATCAAGCAGCAAAAATGTTTTTCTCTCCCCATTCTCTGGCTTCTCTGTAAATACACCCCTTCCCCTCATGCCAGGCAACACAGCAGAGGTGTCAGGGATAGCGGAGACATCTCTGCTGGCTTTACAACAACCAGAGAGCCCATCTTCTCAGTGGAAATATTCAGGAGGAACCTCCAGATGGTACATATCATTTTCCACTGCTATGAAGTGAGCTATGAAGCAGCACAAAATGAACTCAATAGGCTGAGGGAGCTGGCTCCTTACAGCAAATTTGTATTTGAAGATGCTGTTACACAGACTGATGCTAATAAATAAACGTATCAAACCTGATGCCTCTGAATCTATAGCTATGTAGAAATACATCCTTTCTGGTTTCTTGAACATGCCCTTTAAGAGGCAAATGAGAGCAACCATGAACTTTAAGGCATTTTAATGTTTTAAACTAACACAGCTGTATTTTCAGAGATGATAATATTTCATTTTATGTCCTCTAACCACTTTAAGTTTTGCAAGGTGACATAAAAAATACCACCAGTTTATCCTCAGCTTCACTTGAAGAAAAGTGTTTTGGTACAGGGTATTCTTGCAGTTGTGGAAACAGATTTTAAGTCCTGGCCCAGTAAGTGTGAAGTCCTCTCTGAGGAACAGTGAATCTCTTTTCCTTTCAGCTTTTTAAGAGGTTTATGACTGACACACTCTTGGTGGAATATCAACAATAGATCATATCTATGTAGAAAATAAATTTGCAGAGGATTTTCAGATTTGGTCTTAGGCCAGTTAGGCACAACTTCCAAAAATTTCAAAATCATCTGGAAGAGAAAGTTTTAAGAAAAATGTCTTGTATCAACTGAAATGTTTCAGAGAGAAACATTTGATTATGGTTGACTTTTTAATTGTATTGAAAACACAAAATGAAACACATCATAAGGACATTAAACAGGAAGAACTATTTTGAAAGGAAATATTAGATGCCCAGTTCCACAATTATAAAACAGGACATTTTGGCAATGTCAGAATATTCCTATCTGCCAAAATTTAATTTCAGAAAATCTGATAGGACTGTCCAAAGCATTTTGGTTTCAGAACAACTGCATTTTTCAATTCTTCATCTTTTTTCTGGCCAGCAATAACACAGTAGTGATTCTAAGAACATACGACTAATTCACCTGTACCTGCACATCTTCCTACTGAAGAGTAAGAGAATATTCTTAAAATTGGTTTCTATTTTGAGAAACATCAAATGATGCTAAAGAGTTCAATTTAGATGCAATTAAAATAGTCAAGCAATTAGAAAATAAGTCCTTACAATGGTGTAAGAATATGACAGACATAAGAGCTGACTCAACAAGTTCTATTTTCAATCCTGGCATCAAAAAATGGGACTGATACCACCTTACTTTAGTTTTTTAAACATTATTCCAGGGCTATCTTTGTCTATAGTTAATGTAGGGAGAGAGACACTTTGAATGGAAGATTCATCCCATCCTAAAATAGGCATGTAAGGTAGGTGAGACAAGTTTCCCTCTGTAAATTTATGCAGCCTGGGTGAGGTGTCTGAGGAATGCTGTCACATTTTGGCTCAGGATTCCAGTTTTTGCAAACTGCTGATAATACTAGAAAATGAGACAAAAAATGGCTTATAAGACTGACTCACAGTCAGTGTTATGGTAGTTCTTGATATTTCTTAAGACATCACTTATAAAACCTCTGCTCAGACTGATGTCCCACCCTTCTCACCCTGTGATAAAAGAAAACGGAGAGAAAAGAGATTTAGAGCGGACCCTC
This sequence comes from Balaeniceps rex, assembly GCA_013401315.1. Lineage (NCBI taxonomy): Eukaryota > Metazoa > Chordata > Aves > Pelecaniformes > Balaenicipitidae > Balaeniceps > Balaeniceps rex. The sequence goes on from VYZW01026810.1 coordinate 25,941, forward strand.
CTCAGAACAGGTCTCTGTTCCATCCACACAGCAGCAGTGGAGGGAGCACTGCTGATGCTCTCAGTCACCACCAGGCTGTGCTGATGAATGCAGAGCCAGAGCTAAAGCTCAAGCTGATGGGCAATACTTGCCTCATTATTTTCTCCATACATATAATGAGCTCCTAGAGAGGTTTCCTTCACTTCATACAAGATGAGAAAAGACTTGAAAACAAAGAACTTCTGTTTCCTTTGTTTTAGGCTTTCAGAGGAATTACAATGAAGAGCAAATCTTATAACACAATGTGTTTTGCCCCAAAGGAACATCCTAGCCCTTCATTATCTGTTAAGCACAGTCCTTTGACATGTCTAGGACGGGATTTAAGCTTAAATGGTTGTCGAATCACTCTTACAGTCTTACGGTATGCTGTAGGTCTTATGGGAGTAGAGTGGAAAATTTGTCTTTAAATGAATCTGAGTAGAACTTCGAGAGGCTATGCGGACCTCAAATTTGTCTTCAGGGTATACAACAGTTCCTAAGACTGCTACTTTTTTGTGACATAGCTTTTATGGGGGTAGAGCCAGAATATTAAGATCATTACTTCCAGATGGAAAGGTTGGACAAGACAGAAATCCTTGGCATTGGGACCATGGACAGAGTGGTGTGATATGGACATGACATATTGAAGTAATCTAGATAGAAGATACGATGTTAGCCAAGGTTGTCAGTTGGATACTTTTTAAAACATTATATGGTTTGTAACAAGGTATTGTGTATCCTTCGAAACCCTCCAGATTGAAATCCTGGAAAGACTGTGGGGAAAATTGTGATTATTTTGCTTAAGTTACTAGAGTTCATTTTATATATATTAAGAGTTTGGCATCATTTGCCTGCAAGAAATTTTAGGCCAGCAATTTATACCGTACGAGCAACGTACATCATGCAAGCAGCACTTAAATGAGTCCAGGTGCTCATTTGTAACTTGGGATCCTGTGTGTTCTTATTCATGGGCTATACACCGATAATAGTGCAGTGCCTCAAATGAGAATGTGACTCAGATACTTTTCATGAACCACACATCTGTTTACAAGAGATGTTTTTGCATTAAATCCCTACGGCTACACTGAGGAAGTTTTCCACCAGGGGGCATGTAAAGCCCACAAGATTAATCATTGTCCCACTGTATTTGTCTTTGGATGCTTTGCCAATGTAGATTGCTTAAAGCCCATTTAGCAGTCAGAATCCCCATCGTACAAATTCAAAATGTATATTAGCTAAGCAAAAAGTAGGAACAAAGGGGGACACGTTACAAAGACATGAGGAAAACTGGGCACTGGATACAGTCCTTCACGTAGTCTTTATCGTCCAGCTATATATCCACTGTTGAATGTTGTTCCTATTTGCAAAATGCTTGTTCATATGTATGGGACATTTATGTTTTCTCTGATTCCAGAGAACTTTTATACAAAAACTTTTCACTGGAGCTGTTGTGTACATCAGAGGACAGGATTTAACCTTTTTTGTTGAACACACAAAGCATAGACTTGATGTATTTCAGTACCTCCAAAATGAATGAATCAGGCACGCCATTGATATTTCTTAGGACATCACTTGTAAAACCTCTTCTCGACATGATGTCCCAGACTTACCTGGATGCATGAATCAGGCAGAGAAAAGCGTTTTGAACAAACCCATACTGTGATCTTTTCTTTTCATGTACAGGCCCAGTGATGAGCACAGACGTCTTTGTGACAGACTTAGATACAGCAGAGACAGCTAAGTTCCTAAGAGATTTTTCAAGACCACTTTAGAGAGGAACAATACTAATTGCTGTGGACTTTCCTGTATTTGATACATCATCTCCGAACTTGTAAACTTGGGTCATCTCCAATCAGTGACAGGATACCTCAGTACAAATCAGGGCATCTTTAGCTTTCTGATCAGCTGCAGTCAGTTGTTTTTTGTCATTCACTTCTGTTGTCCAAATGCAGTTAAGAAAACACTTTATCTTACTTTTATGAATACAAACTCTCACTCTTTTGACTTTAAAGGAAACCGGTCTCCATTGATGAACTTGGTAACTTAATCTCTTTATTTAGGAGGACTGATTCGGTAAGTTCCTAAAATTCACACTGTGTGGGCTCCATTGCCTGTCCTGCATGCAAAGTAAGGTAAATACCAATAGGGAGCTTGTTGCTCTAGAGGGAAGCTTTGAACAAGATATATGTTAGGAGTCTCAAGGGAACTGTGAAAATTTGGGAAAACACGAGGTATATTCTGTAGGTGAATATATCTATTTGTTAATGTCTTTCTCTTCAATGTTTGTAGGCTTTCACTCTTATCCATGTATTTCACTCTTACCCATTCATTAATGTTCTCTGGTTCTACACTCAGTGTTGAGAAAGAATTATTAGGTGAAATTGCAATGAAAAGCTGTTAATACCTTTCCTACATACACTAACATTTACAGAATATGTAGGTCTCAGAAATAGATTCAACAGGTCCCTGAGAAGAACAGAGATGCAATGTCTGCAGTCAGCCTGTTGTGCAACAGCTCAAATCATGCACAAGGAATTCCAGGGCTCTGGATTAAAAAATTAGTCACAGACAATCTCGTTTGTTTTGTAGTCTTTACTATGCTACTCTTTAAGTACTGAGTACATTAAAAAAAAGAGGCAGAAGGGCTCAATTTTTAAAGAAAACATAAATAAATAGACTCACGTAGAGTCACAGGAAGATCAGAGGACCCTGTGGCAGTAAGTAATAGCCATTCCACTTTCAGGAACAATTAGCCCTGAAAGATTTTCGGATGACCTATTTTCTAGAGAGGCTGTAGTGCACTTAAACCCTGGAGTTCTTTTTTACCTAATTGGCTTCTACTCACATTAATTGAAATCTATACGACCTCTTTCACAGTCACAGAACTGGACAACAAAAAAAAAAAAAAAAAAACAAGCAAAAAACTTATGAACTGATTAATTTTATTTTAACCTAAGAAGACACCAGGAAATTTGACCTGATAAACACTGTTATATAATTTGGTTATATCTGAATTAAGGCCAATAGATTGTTCTTAAACAAAGTTTTCATTTGAAAATAGAATAAGATGAATGTTTCTGTCAATCATGTAGACCAGCAGGTTAATCACGATTCAGCCACCTACAACTATTCTACCTTTTTTTTAAAAAGAACCTGCAGTACATGACCTTATTAGGGGAGTTCACAGACTATGGAATAAATGAATCTATGAACCGACTTAATTATTTAAATTTGAGAGACAGGAAAACTCATTCCTCCTGAATCAAATAAATTGAGATTTAGAAATAGAGACTAAAATGGATGTAATTTATATCTCTCATAAACAGAAAATAAGACTGCAGTAAGAACTTCTTACTAGGGAGTGCTGAAAGATCCTCAGACATTGTTATCCATCAGGTCAAATTAAAAACATATTTGCCGTCTTTATCACCTCAGATTTTGAATTTAGAATGATTAAGTATAAAGGAAACAAAACTGGCAACAATGGTCTTTCTTTGGTGTATTGTCACAGAAAAAAAAAAGGATGGAAATGCAGAGTTTGAAGATAGCGGAGGACATGCAAGGAGAGGGCTCAGGCTCTCAAAACAGTAAGCTTATGATGTACTGGTGGGAGTGCTCAACAGCCTGTGAAATGGTTCATGGGGCCAATAACTCTGAACCTTGTTCACTGCAAACAGGTTCTGGTATGCAAGTTTTGGGCACAAAACTCTTTAGACTGGAAAACCCTCTTCAGAGTTCCCAGAGACGTGGGACTCTGCACTGGGAAGGGTATGCAACTATGTGCCTGGAAAGAAAACCGCAGCAATGGAGTCAATGTACACCGCATTTTATGCTTCAGTGAAGCATGGAGCAAAACTCTGCAGAGATCTGTCTTGAAGGATCATCATTTACCTCCAAACTGCAGGACTGAGGGAATAGCAATGTACTGCCAACGACAGAAGAAAGAGATGGAGTTTCACTGAGCTGTGAAAAGAGATGGCCAGTCCACAGGCAGGGAACCTGTGCTTCTTCACACTCTGTGTGATTTCACTATGTCTCAATTCCCTGGAACAACATTAGTGTATCTCGCCACAGTTTGATGCTTAGATGACACCAGTTCTGGGCTGCACTGTAAAACCCTGACACAAAACCAGTGTTTTCAGTATTTTTGCTCTTCCTATGGTGCTGCTGGGTAATTTGCAGACAGCAAATTTTTAAGAAAGAATAAAGGGAAAATTAACTGGGACTAGTAGTGCTTCCAGAAATAAGCATGTAGGACCCAGATGGGACACATCCAGGACATTCAGGAGGAGTCACCACAACTACTCAGCTATTTCCCTGACCTTTGTAGTCCTAGTAGAGGCAGTCCTAGCAGGGGAAGTTTAATCCCCAGGAAATCTGTCCCTCTGGAGGACAAACATGTCAACCAGAAGGACCAGGCTTTCTACAGGTTTCACTGAAATTGTGCTGCATCTTATGCCTAAAGTCAGATGGGATGATCATAATGACCCCCTTGACCTAGAAGCTTATGACTCAATGGTAGTTTGTCATGAACAAATACAGTAGCTAACAGATTTAGAAAAAGATAATTTTGACCAAAGTGATTTCAGACAAATATCAGTGAAAAACTGACACTGAAAGGATTCCCCTCTCCAAGCAGATACATCGAATGATACTTACAGGAAACAGAAAGATTCTTTCAAGACTTAAAACTTGGGAAAAGCACTGGTTACAGACAGATTTCCTGCAGCTTTTTAAAATATGTTTTTGTAACAGCTGTCTCCAGTCCTATGGAAATACTCCAGAAGGGAATCCTGTCCCATAACAGAAGGACTGCTTTGATCACATTGATTATAAAAGCAGATACAGAAGGTCACAGTGACAGAAACTTTCTATTTCTTTTCTGAATGTGGAACCTAACCTATTAACCAAGACTTTAGCCACTTGGATATGTGAAATTGTTCCTACTTTCACCCAGAACAAACAACTTTGATGAAATGTAAATTTGCAGCAGTCAATACTCATAAAAGTTTTCTTTTAGTGCATCAAGCTCAGCTAGCAGTGAGATCAGGCTTCCTTGGCTTTGCTGAGAAGGCAGTAGATGTAGGTGGAGACTCATAGGTTGAAAATATTTTGGTGAAAGTGAAAATATTTACCTTGATGTTTCTGAATTGCTTTGCACTTCCCCACTCCTGTCAGCAAACACTGATCGCTAAAATATTCCATTTTGAATTTGAATGATAAGCATCCCACCTTTACCCCTTTTTACTACATTTTTTCACATGTTTTATATGGATCTTTTGCTTATGCCAAAACCAGTGACAACAAAATACATGCTTTTAAGGGAGATTCTCTGCTAGAACATTTTTGATTCTCAGAAACCTAATATTCTTCACTTTTGTGACCTACCACATACCTTAAGCTTCATATACTTCCATGCAGAATGAAACAAACCGTGGCAAATGGAGATATCCAAAAGGCTGAAGTGGAAAGTATGTTATTTACTTTCAACTGACTTTACACAGACACAGCAGTTTGTGAATCCTGTCCAAAGAAGTTTCCGTGTTATGACCATACTACATATTAAGGTGGAGAAAGAAATGCCTGTAAGATCCTTTTATCATTGCTATAGCATATGGAAAGCCAGAGTGAATATCCATCCTTGGCTCCCCTACCTACATTGCAGGTTTATTACTTCTTGCATTCCTATTTTGTGTGCAAGTTGTGAGACTACGTACAGCATGGACTAATACAGGATGAGGGAGACAAAGAATATTCTGCTATTGCTATTTGCACTTCACAAGCTGGGAACAGCAAAAAGGGTCCATTTTTCAAAGCTGTCTGAAATCTGGAGGCAGCAACTCTTAGGTGCTTCAAGTTTACATGTTTGCTTGGTTGCTATGTAAGTTTCCTTAGGAAGCTAATTCCTGCATTGGCGAACAAATAAACACTTATTTCATTCCTAACCCTGATACTGAAACCCAAGGATCTAAGCAAGAAAAGGGAAGCTCTGCGTTTTTGCTACAGTTCAGCTTCACAGAGGGGGCAAGAGATGGCAGCATGCCCCTGCCCCTCTTTCTTCCCACTTCCCTTGAACTTTTGGGAAGTAAGTTTGAGCTCTGAGGTTGAGGGCTGTGGGTGGGCAGTGAATCAGGCGGAAGGTTTCCCACACCAGAACCACTTGCCCTTGAGAGAGATGGTTGTTCCTGGTTCTTTCTTTTTTCACCGAAGCAGGACTCCAATAGCCAGGAGTCCCTGTGTTTCTCAGGGTAAGCCTACTGACCAGCTCACTCCTGGCATCTTCTGCCTGCACATATCCAGGCATCACAGCTGAGCCTCTCCCAGAGATGAGCCACCGATGAAAATTGAGCAGAAGCTGGAAACCATGAGAGGGAACAGCTCCCAAGACTGCCAGCTCCACAGTACCCACAGGAGGCCAGGCAGCAGCTGATCCCTCCCATGCCATCTCCTGCTCATTTACCATGGGCATTCAGAAGACAGCCATCTCCCCTGGGGCATGGTGGCCTGCTGGTGCTCAGAACTGGAAAGTGATGGGGCAGCACACTGTCACTTTGCGAGTAGCCCTGGCTACAGTCAGCATTCCCACATGCTTGTCCCTTTGTGAATCTGCTGCTATGCCCCTTTTGGAAAAGGGACTTGGATTCATAAGTCATTTAGGAGCTTTAACATGTTTCTCCCAAAGTAACTGGCCCAAGGTCACAGAGGAAATCTGTAGCAGAACTGGGAAATAAATCAAGATCTGAGTCCCAGTCCGGAACCTCAGGCACGAAACTACCATTTTTCATAGGAGGCTTAAATATGTGATGAGTTCTTTTATAATCATATAGTTTCCTTTCCAATGCCTTAAAGTTTTCTTGTTACAATCATTAAACTACTAGCTGTCCACTTTTAACAGTTCTGCAGGAATTCTTTCATGTCAGTAGTGTTTGATAATAGGCCACATATGAGGTTCCAAACTTACTTTTTCCATTATTAACCTTTCATTTACTGAAGATATTTCCCTCAGTATGTTTTGTTCTTATACCGTCCTGCACCATATGTTTATAATCATCTGAAACTTCTGAGTAATCCCATTATTTTTCTATTCGCTCACACATCATAAATGTGGGCTGTGTTCCAGGATAATTTATGCAGGATTAAAACATGGAATTGGCTTCAATGCTTCATCGATGATGTCTTTAGAGTTTATCTCCCAAATTTGTATCCTTCTCAGCACTAAAAGTTGAGGAGATGGAGATCACAAACACACAGTCACACACACTCACACGTGTATTGAATACCAAAGTGAGTGAAAGAAGAAGAGGAAAAAATAGGATTCATCAAGGAAAAATACCTCATTCAAAGCTTATTGAAATCAAGAAGACTTCCTTTCACTTCTCTGTGCCTCACACTAGCTCGCTATGTCTAACAGGGAAGCCTGAAATAATTATTGTACTGATGAAGTGCAGGACTGTAGAAAAGTTTTTCCAAAGGGCAGGCACAAGCAGTGAGTGTATGACAGAAGAAACAGTGAGTATGTGACAGGAGAAATAGTAACTGAGAAAAATCTGGAAGCCTAAAGAGAACAAGATTCAGCCTATAAACCCAATGTGTGAGGCAGCAGCTAACACCTCCCTGAGTTCACTGGTTTTAATTAGCCTGTTTTCCTTTGCCCTGAAGGAGAGAAAGCATCAAAAGTCCTCCCTCCAGAGAGCCCAGCGCCTGTTATCTCCCAGTGAAGGAGCTGGTCTGGCTGCACCCTTCTTCAAACTCAGTGGCGGGCCAAAGGGGTCACAAAGGCCATGTGGCCAATGTCACGAAAGACTTCGAGGTGATGAGAGCACTGCAAGTGCAGATGAGGCCATAGGGTGCAACCAGGGACTCCAAACCCAAGTACAAACAAGTGGGTGGCAGTAGAGGGAGGAGCAAGCTCTGAAGATAATAAGAGAGGACAGGAATCACCAGGAGCCGTGCTTGCTGGAGGCAGCTTTTAGCAGCTGGCTCAGGACTTAGCAGTCAATTTTAACAACCATTCTACCAAACCTACTGAACCATCTCCAGCTATAGAGCTGTGGCTTCAGGCTCTGGGCCAAACATATATCATGAAGATAGATGTGTTCCTCTCAGCATGTAGCCTTTGTTCCAGTAGATGAGGTAGTCTTTTGTTAGGACAGAAGACATAAATGTAGCATGAAAAACCTAGGTTCCTTCAGACAAGTGCATGCTTCTGCTTATAAAGAGAAAATCAGATGTTTGCTAGAAACTAGCACTATTCTGACTTCTTTATGATTTTTCTAAACTGTCACAGCCAGTGTTGTGATTTTCAATGGTTGGTGTTAGCTTGAAATGAAATAATATTAGGAGATCTTAGGTGAACACAGCAATTATTTTTTAAAATAATGAAAACTCTTTTCTTGTCCTATGCTAAAAAACGCAGATGACTTGTTCACTGAACATTAGTAGCATTCATAGGCTTTTGGATATGGCAGAAGAACCAACAAGTGCAGTTAAGGATAGGTGAAGGAGCACGTTTGGGGTGTGGAGGGAGAGCGGGATCCCTCTTTTATGCAAATTGACTTACATGTACGTTAAATCGTGGCAATGACTTGCTGGGGTAGGAGTCTAAAACTGAAATCAGGGAAAAAAGCAAGATTGGCACATAGACTTAAGTGTAACAAGTGGAAAAGGCAATATTGGTCCTAAATATCAACTGGGACTGATCCCAGATGAGAGAGTTATCTTATGAGAAAAAAGGTTTTTATTTTGCAATTAAAGAATACATAGTAGTGACTTCATATGACAGTTGTAAATGTCACTTTGCTTCATTTTGTAACTTCTGAGTGCAGGACATCAAAATTAAAAGCCTTTTAGCCCAGTCTTTCTCTGTGTACTTTTTGTACCTGATGGGAAATAGTCTGTCCATACTTCTATTACATGTTACTTACGGGCCTTTCCAGTACAGAATGAATACTCTCATAGCACACTCCTGAAGACACCTCACCCCGCACGTAGCCCTTCTGGGCAGTCGAACTGAGTGTTACCTGATGGGAAGGGGTTGTGCCACAGGATTAGGATGAGAGGCAGTGACAGGGTGCCGGCAGAAAGTCCGGATAACAAAGGATTAATCAGGCAGTTTCAGAAGGATTCGTAATGACCTGATGCACAGTGCTAGGGCTGCAGCAGCGCATTCTTGTACTTTTAATGAAAATGAGGTCTCACGTCCACTATGGAGAGAGGAACAGCATCTGTACTAGGAAATTAAATGGCCAAGGACCGTTATTTGTCCCTGAGGCCATCTGGCATGGCACGACTCACATTCATACTGCGAGGCTTTGTCACCCCTCCAAAACAGAGAGAGGGGTGTTCCCTAGCCTGTGCTACAAGAATTGTGCCCAGGCATTATCTGGGAGGGTGTTTGGTGCCAAAAACGGTACCAGAGAGCCGATTTAACTCTGTGGATGATTGGGTGACAGTGGTGGGTCTGTGTCCAGGCCTTGGTTAGTCTGCTGATATAGTCACTACCGATTAGTCTTACCTTCTCCTTGATTACTACATACTCTACCTTCCTTGATAAAATATTTACTGAATAACAGCAACAATAACAACCACAACAATAAACAACTATTACCTTAATAATTATCTGGATAATGTCAGGATGACACTGGAACATGCACTTAGACAAAGCAGGTAAGATGACACTGTCTGGACTATGTAAGCATTCTGATTTGGAGAATTAGCGTGGTTTTGGACCATTTAGCACCCATTAGCTCATTTTGTGGAGTGATTTTCTTGACTGCAAGTTAGACTGCTTTTGAAGGACATTAAACCGGACCCTTGTATCCCAAAGCGTACCACAAACTTTCCAACTCCTGCAAATAAAGGTCTACAAAAAAATTATGATTTTTAATAGCTTCAAACCATTATTGTTAAATGCAAACTAAAATTAGAGCAATTTTTTTTTGGAAAACTGAAAGTGCAAAGATGCAAACATGGGAAAATGGCAAATACATACTGTGAGCACTATAAATTAAAAAAAAAAAAAAGAAAAAAGGAAAATGGGGCAAACACTATGATTTGAACTTATCAGTGACAGTGCAATGCAGACAGCTCCCACAGCTCTGAACATTACAGGCTACAGCTGTTTGCAGCTGTGGGTTTTCTGCCTGACGACTCTTCAGGAATCTGAAGAGCTGGAAGCAGTATTGTTGCTGCAATAAAGTCTTATTTGGGTTGGAGGGATCTGAGGTGGGCATTGCTGTGGTCAGTGCCTTGCGAGAAGGAGCTGTGTTTCGGGTCCTTGAGGACATTGCTTTTCCAG